>JAJMFO010000008.1:45836-87279 GCA_030574715.1 Xingzhongia strasburgensis
GAATGGTTCACCAGCATAGAAGGTCTTGTACTTAGCGGCTTCAGCATCAGCTTCAGCTTCTCTCTTGAATGGTTCACCAGCGTAAAAAGTTTTGTACTTAGCAGCATCGGCTTCAGCTTCTCTCTTAAATGGTTCACCAGCATAGAAGGTCTTGAATTTAGCGGCTTCAGCATCAGCTTCGGCTTCTCTCTTGAAAGGTTCACCAGCGTAAAAAGTTTTGAACTTAGCAGCGTCTGCTTCAGCTTCTCTCTTGAAAGGTTCACCAGCATAGAAGGTCTTGTATTTAGCTGCTTCAGCATCAGCTTCGGCTTCTCTCTTGAATGGTTCACCAGCGTAAAAAGTTTTGAACTTAGCAGCATCACGTTTAGCCAAACCTTGAGCTTCCAATTCCTCATTGGCGATAGTAGTGTTGATAAAGTAAACAGCATCATCCAGAATGATTGGAGCAATATCATCACCTAAAGTGACAGCTTCAATGATGGCATCTTCGGAGAATGGGAAAGCAGTAGAGTTGGATTCAGCTTTAGCTTGAGCCAAATAAGCAGCAAAAGCGGCAACAACAGCAGTAGAAAATTTCATTATAATTAAAGAGTGGAAAGTTTTGGCTTGGATAATCAAAAGAGTGATTGTGAGCTAGAGATCTTTGGGATTCTTGTCTTGTTGATAGATATGAATTCACATCATACCGAACTAGAGGAGAATCATCATGGCTTTATAGGCATTTCGAAAACACTTCTTTCTAACAGCTTTGAAACAATCCTCAAAATGTGACAAAACTTTTCACTGCTTGAATATGTATGTATTGTCTTCAGGTATCACCATTGGTGTCCCAAAGAGGCAATAATTAAATGCATCAAAAACTTTTACCGAGAATTTAGAGCTAGTAGAGACTTCCTAATCCAGCCATCAATGGGAGGAATAAATGCATATTGATACATCATCCTGGTGAGTTTGATGTAAAAGTTTTGAGGAACGCTTTGAGTTGCATTCGAGTTTGTCTGGTTTGTCAGGAATTTACCATTGAGAGCCCGATTAGGGCAACTTTTAAGCCTTTACTCACGGGCGGAATGTAAGGTCACAAGCCATATTAACTGACATATCAATTTCAGTGCATCCCTACCCCAAATCTTATTAGACGAGTGAACATTTAGGAGTCCCATGAGCTTAATGCGCTGTAGTAATCCAAACATGTTCGAAACACCAGCACAAAATTAATATTAGGTGTGTTGTGTGCTGTCAAATCACCCCCGGTGCAGAGCACCATCACTCTTAAGCAAATCAAAGAATATCAGACTTAGAGACCATATAGCAGCCCTGAAATCATCATTTGGGGCATTGTTCACTTTGACCATTTGCTACTCTGCAGTTACTTTAGAGAGAGCAACACCCAGTTTCGCATTCTCAACTCACAGTTAGCTGTTTACTTCAGTCCTTAGAGCCATCATAACTTTTCCTCATCTCTCAGCAAGGTCCAGCTCGTACCTCACTCAGTTCGTAAATAAGTTCACCAACTTTGTGATTGGCGTCCATTTTCGGTAATTCCTGTCCACAACTTCAATAGGGCCTTGGGCAGACAACTAGGGAGACTTTCAGTATCCAGTAAACAGCATCAGAGCACATAGCGAAGGGAGATCTTTATCGCGTTGTCTTTTTCTCCTTTCGTGAAAGCTCTTGAAAGCTCTTGACTTTCATATCTCCATGCTCCATGCCAACAAGATCATTGAAAATTCACATTGGTGTCTGGATGTAACTTAACATAAATCTATGTAGCGTACATATGTATGTATGATACCCATATTTAACAGCTACACAGTACTAGAAAAACCTTGCCGCCTTGCCTGATGAGTTTTTTTGTTCCCGTTTTGGACCTCTGCTCTGTTGATGTTCAGAGCTTCACATTTTGTGTTCTCTGAAGAAACGCTTTTACTCAGAAACCCACAGATATCAGAGACAACTTTCGGGAACTATTCACCAGAGGGCCAGCTGGGTACTTTGTCTATAAAGTGGTCACTCATGTTGCTGGGATATATCTTCTACCTCATAATCAATATCACTCGATAGGAGCAGCTCGTAGATAAATCTCATTACAGTGTTAAGTATGTACCCCCGAAAAATGATAATGTCCGGGTGTCCATGACTCTAATGTCAGGATCACAAAAGCTAAATGGGGAACATTGTAAACATACTCACTATCAAAACACCTTTTATCAACAGTTGAATAACCAGTGCACACAGCGAGAATCATACAATGAACCACGCAATGGACCATACTATGCCAGGGCATGACATGCCAGAGATGCAGTGCCAAATGAACATGCTACTGAACTGGGACTACCACAATCTATGTCTTTTGTCATCATCATGGCGCATCACGACATTACCACAGTTTATTGTTTCTCTGTGCCTTGTTGCCGTTCTCGGGCTAGGATACGAGCTTTTGAGGGCAAGAGCTACAAGAGCTTCCAAAGGTGAGTTATTGTCATACTACTGGTCTAGCGTACGATGACTAACAGTACCAGTTGCATTGCCAGATGAGGAGGTTACTAATAGTTCAACAACAGGAATATCACCAATTGCGAACACGACCACGACAGCATCTTCGAAATCATGGAAGAAGTCTGCAATGTATGGTGCACTTGTAGGATATAGTTATGTGATGATGCTTGTGTTTATGAGTTACAATGGGTGGGTGATGCTTGCTGTTGTTCTGGGAGCCATTTTAGGACATCATCTATATGGGGGTGAGTTTAAAGAAAGTATGGCATGTCATTAGGATTATAAACAGTTGAATATCAATAATATAAACTCAAACTATAACTACAAAAATGGTTAAATTTATCAAACGTAAATCATTTATAACGTAACCCTATAGTATAAACTCAATTAAATATCCTTTTTTAGATGTTAACAGATTTTCTGAAGTTGGCACCGGCGTAAACAACCTTGTCACCTAATTCTTCTTCAATTCTCAAAATTTGGTTCAATTTGGCCAATCTTTCAGATCTAGCTGGAGCACCAGTCTTGATTTGACCAGATCTCAAACCGACAGCCAAGTCAGCAATGAAAGTGTCTTCAGTTTCACCAGATCTGTGGGAAACCATAACACCCCAACCGGCAGCGTAAGAGTCTTGAGCAGCTTGGATGGATTCAGACAAGGTACCGATTTGGTTAACCTTCAACAACAAAGCGTTAGCAGCCTTCTTAGAGATGGCAGTGGCAATTCTTTGAGGGTTGGTGACAGTCAAATCATCAGCAACAACTTGTAAGTCAACTTTTTGCAAGAAGTGAGTCCAAGCTTCCCAGTCATCTTCAGCAAATGGATCTTCAATAGAAACAATTGGGTATTCCTTGATCAATTGGAAGTACAAGTCAGCCAATTGGACACCAGACAACCATTTGGATGGGTCAGAGTTAGGGTTCTTGAAGTCCAAGTCATATTTACCATCCTTGTAGAATTCAGAGGAGGCAACATCCAAAGCGATAGAAACTTGACCATCGTAACCAGCTTGCTTGATGGCAGTGACAATCAAGTCCAAAGCTTCCTTTGGAGTAGAAATATCTGGAGCAACACCACCTTCATCACCAACATTACCAGCGGATTGACCGTAAGTCTTCTTGGCCAAAGACTTCAAGTTGTGGTAAACTTCAGAACCAATTCTCAAAGCTTCAGAGAAAGTTGGAGCACCAGTTGGGACAATCATGAATTCTTGGAAGGCCAAAGCACCACCAGCATGGGAACCACCGTTCAAAACGTTTTGGAATGGGACAGGGGTAACAAATGGTTTTGGAGAACCAGCCAAATCAGACAAATGTTGGTACAATGGAACTCTTTTTTCAGCGGCAGCAGCCTTAGCAGAAGCCAAGGAGACACCCAAGATGGCGTTAGCACCAAGTTTGGACTTGTTGGCGGTACCATCAAGTTTCAACAAAAATTCATCAACAGCCTTTTGGTCTTTGACATCAACGTTAGCCTTGACAAAAGCTGGAGCAATGACATCGTTAACGTTGGCAACGGCTTTCAAAACACCTTTACCTAACCATTTGGATTTGTCACCATCTCTCAATTCCAAAGCTTCGTGGACACCGGTGGAGGCACCAGATGGAACAATGGATCTGTGGACACCAGTTTCGGTGGTCAATTCAACTTCGACAGTTGGGTTACCACGAGAGTCGTAAACGTAACGGGCGAAAACCTTTTGGACAGCCATTGTGATATGTGTATGTGAGGATGTGTTTGTAATTTATTCAAAGAATGAAATACTTGTAGGAGAGAAGAAGAAACCGCTACTACTTCCATGAAATTCACGGATTTGCATCGGTATTTATATATCGGACGTCGAAAAGGGTAACTGGCGGTGGTGTGGTTGCTGACAGGTGATGTCGTTTTTCAAAATGGTTGAACAGTTACTAAAAAGTGTCTGGCGCAAACGACATCAATTGACGAGAATTAACCATTACGTTCGAACATCTACAACATCAATTGAGCCACAACAACAACCCTTTTAGTGGCCCTTACTCACAACCTTTTGAATCCGCCATCAAGGGTACCAATCTTTTTAACCTTCTCATCCTCGCGATTTTTGCGTATTTTCTCCGAGACCATCACATGGCCCGAGCCCGGGCGAAAACTAACCATAACGTGTGCAACTACAATAGTACTTGTATCGATTGTGGATTGATTTTGACACAAAAATACGTCTGTGTGGTGTTTGGTGACGCTGTAGCCTTGACTACTTTTTCTGATTTCGCAGTTACGATCAATTAACTATCGGGATACACCACCCCTGATGCCTCTACACCTTTTGCTCCAGTTGATGCAGTTGATGTGCATCACATGAATAGAGACCTGATTTTGTTGCGAAACATACCACGATTGACCTAATTCTAGCAACAACCGGTGATAATTGTTCTTTAACTCATCTTACAAACAACAACGAACTAATAAGTAAACACTCCAGACTCTTACCCAAAGACTACGCCCTTCAATCCTCGAAACACCCTTGATGACCGGCTTTAACTGCAAAACCTGTATCACCTCCCTTCAAGAATTGATTGGCATAAAGTTCCATTAAATCATTCCAAATAAGTGAGACAGCATATATTCCCAAGTTATATTATCATGAGCGGAATACTTCGCGAGATCAGTCTTGAATCCACTATAGACTCCCTCAAATACATTACATTCATGAATTTCCCTGATCTTCATTATAACTATCTTCATCCTGGGATATCATCATCCCAATTAATAACTTTTCATCAGTTAATCAATCCAGTTCGTCTACCCACTGATATCATTGAGTTTTTCACCCTAGTAAATGGTGAAGGAGATCAGTTCAATTACCACCATGGAAATAAGATAGGTGTTTGTCTTGGTGCCTTTTTGTTGAATGTGGATCAAATTGTGGAGATGAGATATGAGTTCGGATTCACTAATTTTCTCCCGCTGATCTGTGACAAAGGAGGAAATTTTATTGGAGTTCAGATGTCCCATTCTCATGATCCTGAAATTGATTACTCTGTGGTGATTGTCGGTGAAGAATATGAGCCTTTGATCATTCATAATAGTTGGCCTGTGTTTCTGCAAGAGATAGTGAAGCTCCTTATTCGGAATGATGGTACTATCTACTCAACTGGGCCAGACGGCTACCAACTATTGCACTCCAAGTCCATTGTTGATTACATTCATAAAGAGAAAATGAAGGAATCGGATATAATTGAAGGTTTGATGAATCAACATTTGGCATGAACAGTATTTTGTTTGATACATATACGTATGTATCTACAAAATCAGAAAACAAAAACCTACCAAAGGATTTTGCTACAGTGGTACCTCATTCTTGTATCATATACCCGCTCTTCATGACTTATATGTAGCAAAGCCCCTTAATGTAGACTCTCCTCAAACTGCAAAGTCTATCATGGTGTGTCCCTTAACAATCACCCATCGCTCATAATTATTTTTCCTGTTTTTTTCACCTAACTCACGCTTTGGAAGAAAAAAAAGCACTGAAAAATCCAAAACTTTGAAAACTTGAATCTCTGCTTGATTTCATTTGAAGCAATACAACACATTCAATACCCTCAAAATGGCCATCGCTAAGAACTTACCGCTATTGAAGAATCATTTCAGAAAGCACTGGCAAGAACGTGTCAAAGTTCACTTTGACCAAGCTGGTAAAAAGGCATCTAGAAGACAAGCTAGAGCTTCCAAAGCTGCCCAAATCGCCCCAAGACCTTTGGATGCCCTAAGACCTGTTGTCAGAGCCCCAACCATCAAATACAACAGAAAAATTAGAGCTGGGAGAGGTTTTACCCTAAGAGAAGTCAAAGCTGCCGGCTTCACTCCAGCTTATGCTAGAACCATTGGTATTTCCGTTGATCACAGAAGACAAAATAGATCCACTGAAATTTTTGAAGCCAATGTCCAAAGATTACAAGAGTATCAATCTAAATTGATCGTTTTCCCAAGAAAGGGTAAAGCTCCAGAAGCTGAACAAGTTCTATCTACTGCTTCTACTTTCCCAATTACTCAACCAGCTTCTGAAACTGAACCAAGAGCTGTTGAGGTTCCAGAACAAACCGCTTATAGAACTTTGAGATTGGCTAGATCCGATAAGAAATACAAAGGTATTAGAGCAAAGAGAGCTAAAGAGTTAGCTGAAGCTGAAGCTGAAAAGAAGAAATAAGATTAATCAATTGTTAAGTTTTATTTTTCTTGTCCTCATGTTAAATTCATTTCTTCTCAATTCGTAATTGTACAATAAGGTTGAAAGAAGAGTCATGTCGTAATGGGTTTCATTGTGTTTGTTGTTACATACATATAAATTGATGTATCATATCATTTATAGTCATATCATTAGTGTTTTTGTTTTTAGTTGTTAATTTCATGTTTTGGTTCAATCACTGATTAATACATTTGTAGTGATTAACATTTGATCAATTAATATCATATTGAATTCATTAAAAAGTACAGATATCTAAACAAGTAGCAAGTTTTTTCCAATTTTTCCTTTAAAATAAAAGAGTATGTTTAATCGAATAGACCGAAACCCATATCGTCATCGGATTCTTCCTTTTCTTCTTCAACTTCTTCGGCTGGAGCAGCTTCGTCAGCAGCACCGGCAGCAGCACCAGAAGAGGCACCAGCAGCACCAGAAGATGGACCAGCAGTAGCGAAACCAGCAAGAACTTGCTTCAAGTCTTTACCTTCTAAAGCAGTAGCGAAAACATCAGCCCAGACTTTATCAACAGAAGCACCGGCAGCCTTGGTCAAGGTCAACAAGTTTTCAGAGGTGATTTCAAGACCAGCGTCGGAAAGGATCAAAGCAGCGTAAGAGACAACAGCGTCAGACATTTTTGGCAATAATTTTGTTAGAACTTTTTGAATGCTCTTACCACCTTTTGTTCATTTTCTTTAATTTCGTTGATTGATTGGAAATTTCGATATTCGGTATACGCAGCACTCTAGTTTTGGCAGCCCTAAGCAATTATTTTCAGCGTGGGTATGTTGCCCTAATTCGCGTCCGGGGTTTGTTTTGCGCTACGGCTGGTGTTGGGATGGTTTAAGAATTTGTGACTTTGCCCGCGAATCGCTTCTATTGTTCCACGGAATCTCCGTGATGTGCATGCGCTTGTTCTCGGAGATAAAGATTGACACATATGTAGCTATAGATTGCAAGCTATATAGGTGATGAGGATGTTGCGAATTTGGCGGTCTTGTGCGGTCTGTGAGGCTAGCTGCATAGTACATGTGGCTATGTATCGTGTGATCTAGAGATTTGAAACACTTGAAGCGAAACGTCCTTTCTCCAAATAGCAAATAACAACGATATTCGATCGGGTTCTGAGGCAGTTCTCGGTGTAAATGTTGACACAATATAGGGGCAGCAAGTTCGTTTGCATCCAAGCCCTAGATATATAAACTACACGTGGATCTTTCTAAATCTACTCAATCAATTCATAACACGTAAACCCCCACTACCCCGACTAATCATGACCAAATTCAGAAGAGCACACGATCTAAACGACTATTTACGCTCTGTCCATGGCACAGAAGGACTCACTGTTGCAGAATTCTATGATGAAGTCCATGCTGACAGTAGCTTCATGAGTTCTTTAGCTCAGCAGTACAGCTCTGAGTATCCAGACGTTCAGTTTCTTCAAATTGACGCCGAAGAGGCTCCGGATGTCTTTCAAGAATGTGAAATCAAAGCAGTCCCAGTACTAAGATTTTTCAAAGACGGTGAGTTTATTGGGGAGCTAGATAGCAGAAAGGCAAACAGCGAAGTTCTAAGAAACAACATTGAGCATTATAGATAAAAAATCCCTTGGCTCTTATCTTAACTCATGAAACATAGTTCAAACATTACCGGTGGCTTTATGATACAGAATTAGCATCTATTAGACACTCAATACACACAACTCTATATATCTATCAATTAATCTATATATCTCACCTCCTCAGCCCTTCTATGATCTCCTCTATGCTTGGAATCACTTCCCACTGGATCTTCTCCCATTCTTCATCTTTCATCATTTGTAAAACCCAATCAGCAACACCTGTTGAGTCTCTAGTCTCTGGTCTCCCAATCCCTACACCTAGCCTGTAAAAATTATTTCCAAACCTCGACACTATATCTTTTAACCCATTGTGCCCTCTAGAGCTCACTTTACCGTACCTCAATTGATATTTCCCTAAAGATTTTGACATCTCATCATGAAGTACAAGAAACTTCAAGTCAGTAGAATGACCCAGTTTTTTCTGCAAAGACTTCCACAGGGGAACCACTGCGCCTCCGGATAGGTTCATATAGCTCTTGGACTTTATGTACAGCATGTTCGATTTGGTGAGATCCATTGCTATCTCCACTTGATTGAACTGCGGATGTTGTACAAATTTTTCGTGCTTGAGTATGTTGATGACTGAGTGTCCAGCATTGTGTCTTGTCATTGCATACTGGGGCTCGGGGTTCCCAATCGATGTCACGACAAGGAAACTGGGCTGTTTGTTGAGAAGTCGAATTGCTGGTCTCATTAAATTCCTTTCTTCTGAATGACAAATGTTTTTTTGTACAGTAAATTTGAGCACCCAATAGTCAGGATGTTCTCGCCAATGCCCTTTGGTTCACTAGCCCACTATATAGATTCCCATCTTTACTACCGTCTCACGATCACAAAAATCAAAATCATCGCTGTCTCGGAGATTTTTTTAGCACGGTGACATTTCGCGGGGCGATGATATAAAAATAACAGCAGATCAGTTGACGGGTATCAAGCTCAATCAAGACCGCACTACAAGCCTCTTCTTCTCAAAATATCGCATCCTTGACCACTGTACTGCACTCTGTGCTACTGATTTACCACATATCCCATTTCTCTGCATCTTTAAACTGCGCGTCATTCTCATTTTCCCTACTATTCCCAAACGCCTTCAACCATCACCATCATCACATATATAACAGCTCCTTATCCACACACATATCGCCATGAAGAAAACGCCGAACTTGTTGGTACCGCTGCGAACTAAGAGGACTCTTCTATTCTCGCTATTCACCTTTTCATTGATGCTGTGTCTGCTTCTGCGATATGTGGGCCTTGAGAGCGATTATGCCTCCTTCTCAGACACCTACAACCCTCTCTCATACAAAAATCATAGAGTATCTTCTGTCCAGGCTGTTACTGGGAAAGATGCTGTGCATCCACTACTACAATCTGTGGAACCACTCTTTGACGATGCGAAACTACAGCAGATGTTCAACAGGGACATCAACAATAGGTGCAATGTGTTCACCTTCTTCAATGACGGCAGGATCAGGAGGCTGTCGCTCGAGGAGCAGAAATTCCACAAGCAACTACTGAGGAAGTGGAGTATGATGTACAACTCCTTGGGATTCAAAGTGAACATCCTGCACTATAATGATGCCGTGAAGAATCCAAAGCTGAAACGGATGGTTGACAGAAAAATCGTCTATGATAAGGAAAATCAGATCAATGAGAACTACATGAAGCTGCTAGCATGGGAACAGAGATTGGAAGACTTACAATCATCGACTGGTAGTTTCTATTCTGATTACGACATCTTTCCCGTGAATGATTTGGTGAAACTGTACTCCCTCAGGAGAAGCTGTGATAGAACCAAAAGTTTTACACTGCTAAATGATTATGAGTTTCAGTTGATGTTATCGGATAAGTCCAGTCTCTCGTCATTAATTGATGGCTTGATTGCAAAAAATCAGGATTTTGATATTTTTGAGTCCGATGAATATGACAATATATTTGCCGAATATAACGTTGAAACTTGGCAGAAGCTGATGAATACTAATAATGTCAAGAAGTTGGTTAAAGAGATACCCAATATCTTGAATACTCATCTAAAGAATTGGAAACTATTAGATAGATTTGATCAAATCAATATTGTGGACCCCATATCTCTAGGCGACCATTATTTCAGTCGTGTCATCTTACAAGTCTTGAAAACCTTCATCAAATGTGAGGATTCTATCTATTCGCCGCCAACCAAAGGTTATATTTTGAGATTTATCAAGGAAATTTTACCCCAATTACCAGATAAATCATCTCTGGATGATGATATCGAAGCACAAAAAGCATCGGACAAGATATTGAAGGAATCGATGCCCAAAATCGCCCCTTCTGATCATTTGGAGAAATGCTCTTCAAAGAAATGGGATATTATAATATCAAATAAATTTCAAATCAATAGGAAAACGTTGAATTTGGTATCTATTCCTCATCCTCTTTCAGTGCTCTCTGCCTTAAAATTCAACGAAAAGCATACCATAACAAGTGAGGAAATCATAAATATCTCACATAGAGATTTCTTGACAAACTTTCTGCTGGACACATATTTTAAAACTGAAACTTTACAAAATCTAATCAAAAGCCATGGGGAGGTGATGTTCTTCAATTCTGAAACATTGACCATCGATTTATTCAACCATGTCATGTCCATGTTCTTAGGATTTGATGTTGAAACCAAAAACGACCAATGGGGTGTTGAATATAATGATGAATCCAAATCATTCAATGAGGTTATTGATGAAGACATTCATATTTCAGAAGGTGAACTGAAGAGAAAAATGGACAGCGTGAGAGGTTTAGTCATCCATTTTGAAGAATCTGACCCTTTTGTCATCAATCAAAGACAGTCAGATGCAAAATTGAAGGAATACAGAAACAAACTAGCAAATTGGGCAAAGGAATTGAAAGATATAGACCCTGACAAAGATGGAAAGTTGGATGATCCGAGAAGAGTGCTGGAAACTCAAAACTTTGAAACTAGACATGACCCTATAGTGCATATATCTGAACTCTGGAACGAAAAGGATACGCGTATTTGGTGGCTGATCAAAAATGTTAGATATATAGATGACGAAGAGTTCAGATTGTTGGATGATTGGTTCTAATATTGGGAATGTAATGGATAATTTCTGCTCATTCTCAGTTGCATCTATCATTACATCCAAAATCATTTGAGAATAGCGAAGGAAAAGGGAAAAGAGGTTCTGATAATAGCGCACAAATCTTTTCAGATTTTCTAATATTCGTCTTGCTGTCATATAAATGTGCTTAAATAATGTTATGAAACTTATGAATGCAACGGTTGCTGTAATTTTTGGGTAGGTGTCTGTTTCAGTTATCAGCTTGTCTTAGATGCTTAATAGCATCATCTATCATATTAGCGGATCTAACCAATTCCTTGTTTGTATAACTCAAAAAAGATTCTTTATCATTGATCCATTTCTCTTGTCTACCCAATCTTTTGGATGCCTTTTCTGTGTCGATGATATAAGCTGCTTCTTGCCAAACCAAAAATTCCTTTAAGTGAAGTATTAGTGAGTGCACACAAAAAATGACTTAATCAAAGTATCATAAATACCCTATTCAGATCTTCAAACTCTTTACTGATGTTTCCCATGGAATTACAATAGTTTGTGAAGATATTCTCTGAAACTTCAACAATCTGTTTCCAATCAAAGTCCTTATTCAAATCGACATTTTCCGTGACATCAGCTTCTAACTTCTTCATCAATTCAATCATTTGAGAGGATTTCTCACTTAGAAGCAGTCTCCATTCATGTTGCAGTTCCTTCTGTTGTCTCTGAGCGGTGTGGTTGTTGATTGGTGAAGTTGATGGCGTTGTTGATGTTGCCGGTAGTGAGGCAGCCGTAGCTGTCGTGATGATGGAGTTGTTCTGTTCAGCTAGCTGATCAGCTTCTGTTTTCTTTGTTTGTTCAGACATAGCTCTGTGATCCTCTTGATTGTTAGTTACTGGGCTATTAATCAAAACTAATTTTGGGCAAAGGTGGGGTTTATATATTTTTTGGTTAACTCGGCGGCTAATTTAGTAAAATCTGTTCGAAATAAAAAAAATCTTGTCATATATCACATAAAAGTATAAAAATGAGTTTAACATTCAGTCCAGGGGAGATTCGTCTCTTTCCGTGTCATTAGCACTATTTCTAGCTTCGTAACCTTCCAAATCATCACCAAGAAACTGGTTCCCCATTGTGTTTCGCAGCAAGACATCTCCGGTAGACTCATCGTCCGCTTCTCCTTCTTCTTCTTCCTCGCCATATTCATCCTCCAGTACATATTTAGGGGGCTCATCAGGCGGTAGAGTGTTCAATGTTATGTTGTCCTGGGTTTGGAAACTGTGGTTTGAAGATTGATACGCTGCATTCTCGTAGAAATCTGGAGGGTCAATAATCTCATCATCTTCGTCATTATTTTCATTAGACGACTCTAGCAATAAGTCCTGTCTGCTGGTATTGTAATCTGGTAATGGCGGTCTTGTGCCCTCCTTCTGTGCATATCCCCATTTCTTGATGTTGGCTTCGATATAAACATAGCCATATTGGCCCAAGTTTACATGAACAGAGCATGGATTATTGGCACCAATTGTAGGAAACAAGTTGTTCATTCTCATGCCCTTCACATGGCCTCCTACGGCCTTCTCGCTCAACTTCTTGCCGTTTCTTGTGAAGAAAATGGTACCGGAACGCACTCTGTAGCCGACACCGACGACATCTCCTTGTTCCAACTCAGGGAAGATATTCTTCTCTGAATCTGTGAGTCTGAAACTGTTGTTAACTCTTCGTGAGCCTGTAGAGTCGTACGCCACAGAGTATAAATGGCGACCAGGCAAACGAAAGTATGGGTATGGTTTTGTCGCAAGTCCCATCGACACAATGGTATCCTCTGCAGATTCCAAGCTGAAAATCTTGGCTTCAAAATAATACACATCGTTAATCTTTGGAATAGGTAAGTTGGACTGTATGGAGCACTGGTAGTCGTAGCTCAAGAAGTTGATCTCTGTCTTATCGTTTATGTAGATGGAATCATTGGGTAAATTAAAATCTGGAATAAAATCCCATGCCTCAATACCCTTTTCCTGAATCATCAAGTGATTCGAGAGAGATAACTCATCGTTGTATGGTGGAAACTGTTTGATGAAATCCTGGCCTGCGTGATAAAGGTTCTGCTCATTGGGGGATAATTCGCTTAGCCGTTCCTCAATCTCAAAGTCATCGTCAAAGGACCCAGGTACAGAGTTCTCCAGTTTAACGCTTCTCATGCGAAGGAATAACATCACTGATGCGTACACTAGCAGGCTGAGAGCGCCTATCACGAGCACGCCCATTGATACCACCAGTATAATCAGCAGTGTCAGGGCTGAGGAATCCACCTGACCATCGGGTATTTCTCCAGAATCTTCCCTCATCGGTAGAGCAGCGGAAATCCCTGAGTATACCGAGAGAAGTAGCGGTATCAGTAGCATCGTATCTCTGGTAGCTGTATCTTGTATCCGTCTCTGGGGTGTTCGCCCCTATCTAAACGAGGCGTAATCTATGAGAGAAGCTTTTGATGCGAATATGGAAAAACAAACACAAAAACCTAGGAACGCGTATGACTGTATGAATGATATCTCTTGTTTGCTTCTAAGATAAGATGATGGGTAGGGCCCGGTGCTGCTGGGAACGATGTGTGAGTTTGTGGTGTTTTTGATATGGAAATTCCATAATGTTCTGGCTGCGTAGATTTATTTGAACTTTCCAACCATTTTTAGTCAATTCCGAGGATAAGAAAACGGATATGAGCGGAATAAGCTCCCCAGAGATTAGAAGTATCTGCATTGTTCCCAAATTCAAAAGTCTTGAGCCCGAAGACCAAGCGATACTTCGAGAGGGACCGAAAATCCAAGAATAAACTTGCAACCGAC
This sequence comes from Xingzhongia strasburgensis, assembly GCA_030574715.1. Taxonomy (NCBI): domain Eukaryota; kingdom Fungi; phylum Ascomycota; class Saccharomycetes; order Phaffomycetales; family Wickerhamomycetaceae; genus Xingzhongia; species Xingzhongia strasburgensis. The sequence goes on from JAJMFO010000008.1 coordinate 60,076, forward strand.
TCTTGAAAACAGAATCAATCGTGAAGGGAAGCGCTGTACCCTGAAAGCAGTAACCTTGAAAAGTACTTTTTCAGCACAAGTTCTACTTCTTCGAAAAAGATGAGGACTTGATCAATAATCAGTCCTTAGCCCAAACCCATATTTGAGACCGTTAACTTGCTCCCGCCTCTGGAATGTTATCTTATTTCAATAGGCGCTAGGCCTCAACGCTCAGGACCGATTTTGGAAGTAATGTTTCGTCCATCTCCTACAATGTGGTATACGTCTACAACCGAAAACGCTAATATGTTGAGCTGCATCTTTATCTTCATCTCCTTTTTCTTTCTGACATGAAAGTTCACTGATGCTATTCCAGCTTGCAGTCTCAATGGGTGCAGCCTCTAATCCCATTTAACCTTTACTCAGAGTTACCAACGAGGTATAAAATGCTCTGTGCAAAGAGTATATATACCTTTGAAACCTACAGAATCTGCTCAAATAACAATTTTGACCTGGTGTCCCTGTGCCTCTGAACAAAGAAAAGCTTCGAAGAACCCACCACATGCTGCCCAGTATCATTTCAAAAACGCATTTCACTTCCCTCATCTCACAAGTTTACAAGTTTGATTCTACAAGGTACAAAGCCACATCACCAGATTTCAAGGACTTTCTAACAAACTCTCGAGAAGGATTGTTGTCGGTCCCAAACTTGTCAGCTTTAGACAAATAGGGGAATCTGATAAAGTGATGCGTTGGATTCACTCATTTCAGGAAACCACTTTAACCAAGAGGAGAAGGTTATATATCACGAAAGGATTTGAAATCCTACAATTCAGACTTTGAGAAATGGAATTGAAGGGCTTTTAGACCATGCCCAGTGGGAGGATCAGCCCCAAAAGAATTCAAAATAAATGATCAAAGGTTATGTAGTACTTAGTTACCGGGCCAATATAGGTACTGGTTCACTTCAATCAAGGCACGGGAGAAGTTTGTAGACAAAAAGACAAAAAGCTGTCATCCCTGTCTGTGTCGCTAATGATAATTGATTTCGGTATGCGCACACAACATTTGTATTCTGTGTTTGAAAGGGGATCACATTTGATTCAAGAGTTTTGTAGCCGCTGAGTTGTTTCACGTTGACATCGACTAACTCTGGTAGTGTTGGTTTCTAGACGTTAAACGTTTTGTGTTGTTCTCAAGGTGGACAACCGAATAAGAAGAAACTGGACATATCCCACTGAGATGGTTGTGTTCTCAGGTCAGTTGAAGAAGCGCACAGTGAACTTGGGAGGAGGGTTCAAGGGCAACAGCAAGAACCAGTTGCTCCAACAGACACAGCGCCAGAGAGAGCGGCGAGAACAAGAGCGCAGTAGGGAGAAGGGTGCGGCGGTTATAGTGCTTGCGGTGGAGAGATTTGTTGCCCTTCAGCAGTTTAGAAGAAATTTTGCCACCAGGTATGAGCTCCCCAGTGGATTATGTGGCACCAATGGTGCAGTATTCTGGTTTTCTGTGTTTTACTCGCATATTTACGGGTCAAATCCACGCCGTCTTGAACAAATTGAGCTGCTTTGTAAAGTGGTGAATGAGCACAGGGGTGAGAAGTTAAGGATGAATAATTGCCGTATGCTTTTGAAAACCGTGTCTGCCATTTTGCCTCAATTGAATGCATCAGATGAGACGGATTTACTAGTTTTAGGCCATATTCTCCATTTGGTTGAAATTTTGGTCTTTGAGGGCTATCCTCAATCAAAAATATCTGAAAACTATGACATTATTCCGGACCTTACAAGACTTCTTGCAGATTTATATAAAACATCAACTCCATCCCTCATATTGCAAATTACAAGCACAATCAACGTTTTCTCTCGATTCGAACAGCGCAACTACCTTGCATTTCTTACAAACTCCTGGATTCTTGAATTGCCTGATTTCCAGATAACTTTCGAGTCCCTAGGAGAAAATCTTTCCAACATTGAAACTTCTTTCTTGGATATTGATTCTAAGGTCACATTGTTAGTCAACATCATTGAGAAATGTCCTCAAAATCAAGCGAAGAGTGAATGGGTTATCACATTAGCATACATCGTTTCAACGTTTGATGTCTCATTGATCACAAGGAACGAAGATCAGGATGCTGATGATATTGATGATGAAGAAGCAGATAGCTATACACGCAAATTTGTTTCTGAGGATGTCAATAACTCTTTAAAAAAGCTATATGCTAGAGAATTCATTAGTGCAGCTTCAAGAATTTTGAAGGGCTCTCACATTTCTGCCCTTCTTTATGGTTCTTTGATTGCTCTAAAGCCAAATATGAAGTCTACCTTTGTCATTTATTTGATTCCAAACACTTTCCAACCTCTCCTGAACTCCATTTTAGAAAATCAAGTATTTCGTGAGTTCACAGAAATCAATGAAGATTCTTTATTCAATGTCAATAATGACTTCATCAAGACTGTTTTCCAAGAAAGCTACTCATTTTTGTATTACGATTTGTTCATCTTTTTGGAATTACTACAGTACCGATTGATCATATCGAATGATTATGAGATTTTCACCACATATGACTTTACTATGGAAAAATTCAAAGATTTCGCTATTTTTTTGAAGAGATTTGCATTCAACTTGATTTGGAATCACTCTAAAATCAAGCAACAGATCAGCTCATCTCAAAAATTGAAACGTCTTACAGATTTATCAGTAAATGTTTTGTCACAAGTCTATTTAAAAGACTCGAGGTTACAAATATTGGCTAAAGATGAATGGCTCTTGAATGAAAATAAATTGGATATATCAAGTTTGGCAACCATTATATCGCAATATGAGCTGAAAAAGAGTGAATCAGATAATGAAGGTGAATCATACAAGAAAACTTTAAATCAAGAAACTCAATCCAAATTGAAAATATTCCAAAAGACACCATTCTTTATATCTTTCGAGAAGAGGGTGGAAATTTTCCAGGCTTTAGTAGTTGCTGATAGAGATCGACTGGATATTGATGGAAATCATTATTTCAATCCATTTGTCTCGCCCAGCAGAAAACAAAGTGCCACCATCAGAAGGGAACATTTACTTGAAGATGCTTTTGAAAGTTTCCATAATGTTGGTGATTCATTCAAAGGTAAATTGGTTATCCATTTCACAAATGAGCATGGGACAGAAGCTGGAATTGATGGAGGCGGGATCACAAAGGAGTTTTTGACCAGTGTAGTCAAAGAAGGTTTTGAAGGCTTATTTGTGGAGAATTCTAAGAACGAACTTTATCCAAACCCTGAAATTGGACTAAAATATCAATATAGAATAGATGCTGAAGTGCAGTTGGAAAAATTGAATTACATCAACTTTATGGGGAAGATTATAGGGAAATGTCTATATGAGAGGATTTTGGTTGATGTTAGTTTTGCAACTTTCTTTTTGACCAAGTTTAATTCGGGTTACAAGAACTCTTTTGATGATTTAAAAAGTTTGGATTCTGAGTTGTATTCGAATTTGGTTAAATTGCTCTCACTTTCTGAAGAAGAATTAGAAGCTTTGAATTTAACCTTCAGTATCGATGAAAGGATCGGTACAAAGAATATAACTATTGATTTGATCCCAAATGGGTCCTTAATACCAGTCACTATAAGCAACCGTTTGAAATTTATCCATGAGATTTCCAATAACAAATTGAACAAGCTGATAAACTTGGAATGTAACTCGTTCTTGAATGGGATGTTTACTATCATATCAAGAGAATGGCTTTCTATGTTCAACCCATATGAGTTACAGATGCTCATATCTGGTGAAAAGGATGTCAACGTCAAAGATTTGAGACAAAACACAGAATATGGAGGATATTTTGAAACTGATCAGACAATTATAGACTTTTGGGAAGTTGTGGAGGAAATGTCAAACACAGAGCGATTCCAATTGGTCAAATTTGTCACTTCAGTGCCTAGAGCGCCGTTGCTAGGTTTCAAAGCGCTTGTTCCTCGTTTTGGTATTAGAAATGTCGGTGAAACTAAATCAGGAAAGCTACCTACTTCGGCCACCTGTGTCAATCTTCTCTGCCTTCCTAACTACAAGAACAAGGAGGTGTTGAAGGAGAAGTTGCTTTATGCCATCAATGCAGAGGCGAGATTCGACTTGGCTTGAATGACTATATAACGAAACTAAAATACATACGAATATTTACATAAAACGTCAACTACAAGTTGGTAAGTGGTAATTCCGATGTGTGTTTACCGTACCAAGAAGGAAATTTCCCGAAGCACGGAATTAAGAAGGAGCTGGGAAAATTAAAAAAAAAATGTGACAATTGATTTTTTGGCTAGTTAAACCAAAATCGGTAGCACTTTCAAAGTCTGTAACTCGACGCTGAAGTACGATACTTTCCTTTTATTCAACTGCACTGTCTATCTACTTGCTTAAGTTTTGATTTTGTCTCTTTATTGTGGCTCATTTGATCGGAATTTGTCATTTTTCACGGAATAAGGCTTTTTGATCTATCCAAACCACGTTGTTCAACAGGAGCACTCTTTGGTAATAAAGAAGGGTTAATTCCCACTGATATTTCCCAGAACAAGTATTGGTCTTACTGATATATCCACATCTTCACAAAGAATATGGAGGATTTCAAGTTTGAAGACAGCGAAATGCTCTACAAGCCCGATTTCAGCGACGATTTTATGGGTATCAATTCTGAACTCACGCCCACTACCTCAGATTTTACCACTCCGGACTCGCAAAACGGGTCGCAGCCCCACATCTTCTCTCCGCAACAGCAGCAACAACATCACCATCATCATAATCATCAACAACAGCAGCAAAATTCCGAGACCCAAAAGAGAACTCGGGCTTCGGGTGAAGTACTGGCACTGTTGATTGGCGAGTTTAACAAGAATCAGAACCCCAATGCGGCAACGAGGAAAAAGATCAGTGACCAGACCGGTATGCCAGAAAGAAGCGTTCGTATTTGGTTCCAGAACAGAAGAGCCAAGTCGAGAAAATTAGAAAAGGCTGCTGCTAGTGATAAAGAGGACCCATATACCACGACTGGGAAAAATTTCGGACTTGCAAGATATGACAACATCCCTTTGAACTTGAACAACAACTATTTCTTCATTGACTCCAGAAGTCTTACTGTGGGGAGTTGGAAAAGACTGAAAAGTGGGAACTTATCCAATGACAATATATTCAGTGTTAAGAATTTAAACAATCTCTCCCCACAATCCATCAATGAGATAATGAACAACTCCACAGACCTTATGGTGTTGATATCCAAGAAGAATTTTGAGATTAACTACTTTTTCAGTGCTATTACGGATAACTCCAAAATTCTTTTCAGAATCTTTTATCCAATCTCAAATGTCAACAATTGTTCCATCTCATTTGCTTCAGACGATGAGAACCAAGATCCTTCTTGTGAATTAAAACTTTACCTGAACAAACCACCTAAATTCGCTGTCTCTTTTGCTCACCTCATCGTCCAAAATAATAATCAGTGGTCTATTTGTGATGATTTTTCAGAAGGCCATCAAGTCAATGATGCTTTCATTGGTGGATCGGGCGTTCCACATGTTTTCAATGGGCTGGAACAATCCCTGAGGTTCATGAACTCCTTCATTTTGGATTATAACAGTGCAAATGATCATCATCCTGAGTTTAACCTACCTCAAAGATTTGATTCAAAGTCTCCAGTTGATTTCTCAGTCGTTCCACAACCTGATAGTATCCAACAAGTTACAGAAGAAGATCGACAGGAGCATCATCAACAGCAACAACAACAACAGCAGAATCCTTTACTTGAGCAATTTGTTCAAGAGAATTTAACCGAATTTGAGAACTTCATCCAACATCCAGATAGTCATGACTTTGGAATGAATGAATCCCAATTCAGTGATTCAAATTTCAAATGAATTAGCATACACTTGTGCTTCACAAATCCCATTAACGAATCTAACATTTCATGTCCCCTTTTATCTCCTTCTTTATTGAAGGTTTGTTCTTGTTTTTTGTTTCATGTATAGTATGTGTAAGCGTGTAAATTCACAACTATTAGCATTAATCGATCCGGGTCCATGACCGTAGCTTATGAGTGTTTGAACTACAATTGAACGAAGCGTATTGAAATCAAACTGTCTTAAATTCATAACTTTTGAGGTTTTTGATATTAAACATGTATAATCCGCCATCCAAATGTAAAAGATAGCCAGCTACCTTAGAGAGGTTCGATTTTGAATTTCAAGCAAAGTCTTAATCAACTTCAAGGCCTTTCATTCTCTGTGCGATAATTTCATCAATCTCCTCCTGTGTCTCTTCAGTACGATTCAATGGATTAACAAATCTTAGTTTCTTCCCAAGCTTTTGCATAGATGAATCTTTCAATCTTCTTTTGATCAATTTACCACTTGGTAAAATCTCAGTTTCATATTCTCCATCATTTTCAACTGATGTCGCCTTCTCAACCTTCGAAGGCGCTCCTGCTGGCAGTTCAGTTGGCAGAGTAACAGTATTTTGCCTTCTTCTATGAAGCACTCTCTTGATGGTAGGCTCATCCTTGGCCCATCTCCAACTTTGCTTCATTTGATCAAATGCTGCCAGTTCCAGATTTCTTCTAACTTCAGTGTTCTTTTCCAAAATCTGGAATTCATCAACATCAGTAGGCATGATCCAAAATCTCATGGTTTGCAAAATGAAATCGTACAATAGTGGCATGGCCACAATAATCAAAAGCGTAGCCCACCAAGTAACATCCTTACCAAACTTCCAATACAGACCTCTGTAAACATCGTAGATCTTGCTTGTTTCTGGTTTATATAACCCTGGAAGAAGACAACACCATAATAACCATCCCAGACAAGAAATAGCCATAGAAGCAAAATTTAACCAGGTTCTATCATGTTGTTCGAGCATCTGAAGCTTGAAGTTGATGGTAAAGGTGATGGCAGTGAAGGTTAACGTGCCCATAGGATAAAGAGAATTATCATAAGTAGCTGTGAACCCCCATAAATACCAACTTGAGAAGCAAATTAACAAAGATGTGGTGGTACCAACAAGCATCCATCCGATAAAAATTTGCAGATTGAAGCCTTTGTTTAAACGACCTTTTGCATACAATTCAGGAGCAGCTAACAAAGTGGCTGGTTTTAAGTCTTTTTCAAACATACCAAGACATAAAACAGGTAATGAAGTGAATAATGTGTTGAACATGGACAAAGACCATGGTTCATATAGAGAAGTGCCTGTAAACATTGTATTTCTTTGAAATATAACTTGTGACAGATAAAACATCAGCTCTTTGTAAAAAGTTGCCAGAACGAATTTTGATGTTCTGATATAATTATATCTCCCATGAACTAACAAAAGCTTCTGTAAGTATCTGAATTGAGCAATGGAATAATCAGAGGATCTTGCAGCTTGTAATCCTTCTTTACCAGTTATACCAATCCCAATATCCGCATTTTGAATCATGGCAATATCATTAGCGCCATCACCGATGGCCAAAGTTACCAATTTTTTGTTCAAATTTCGGATATTAGAAACCATCATGGCCTTTTGTGAAGGACTTGCTCTGCAACAGATAACGGAATTTGCCTTTGTACATAGAGAAATAAAAATGGACATCATGGAGACATCTGCTTCGAAATCGCTCAAGGTTGCACCATCAATGACAATCACACAGTGTGCAACATTTCCATTGTCAATTTCTAGTTCCGCAGCTGTCATTTTAGCAGTCAGTTCTTCATCATTGGAGTCCAAAATCACCAGAGTAGAATAGTCTTGAATCAATTTGCAAGAATAACCAATATTGATGGCTGTTTCTCTTTTATCACCTGTAAGCATCCATAATTTAATACCAGCTCTTCTTAACTTCTCGATAGTATCTGAAACGCCTTCTTGTAATTTATCTTCAATAGCAGTAGCACCCAATAACTCAAAATTATCTTCCAATGCACAACCAACTTCTTCAATCTTTTTGGCCCTGTCAACTAAGGAAACTTTTGCACTTGCATAATCCATAGCCCAGTTTTCATATTCAGTCTTATCCAACCATTTATACGCATACAACAAGGTTCTCAACCCGTCAGTAGAGAACTCTTCAATATGTTGTAAAGTCTTTTCAATCACATATTCATCATTCAAAACAAGTTTATCGTTCCCAATATAATCGGATACAGAAGAAATATTGTACTTTTTCTTATCATTGTACTGAAGAGATTTTCTTGACTCTAAAACAACGTCGTTGATTTCTTCTTGCTCACGTCTAGCGTTTTGCAGAAAATCATCAAGAGTGTTAACGTCATGCGTAGAACTTCCGCTCATTGAACTTCTTCCAAATTGTAAACTCTTTTTAGGTAAGGAAGCAGCGTCAGAAGATAAACGATTATGTAAGACAAGTTGGGCTTCATTGGTCTTTCTTTCCAGTGTATTCTTATGAACTTCGTCTAGCTTCTTGTTTACTAAATCATGGTTTTTCAATCTTTCCAAAACAACATTGTCAGCACCTTTTGTAATCATACAAATACGAGAGTCTGGAAATTTGACAACGATGGACATTCTTTTTCTTGCAGATGAAAATTCCACAATATTCAAAATCTCGTAAACTTCATCAACAGGATCTTCATCCATCCCATTGGGATAAGTCCTTATAGTCAAGTTCTTGTGATTTTTGGCAAACACCACATATCCCATATCTCTTGCAGCGACAACCAAAGCCAATTCATCTGGAGAAGAGGATTGATACTCGATTTCTTCGGTTTCTTCAGATACTGTTTTTGGTAAACATGAATGACATAAAGATAATGACAGAATGAAAAATTTCGCTTTTTTGCTGAACAAAGTATTGGGATGTTCTTGTATATGCTGCAATAGATCAATAGTTGTTTTAATTTCTGGTTCAGTTTCCACAGGAGTTGGAGTATAACTTTTTCCGGATAGAGCAGAAGCCAAACTTGGACGACCAGTGTAGCGGGTGTGACTTTTCCTTATATCAATAGATCCTCTTGGACTAGCAGAATCATCGAATTTATCATTACCCACACTTCCGATTGGGGATAATGGTTCTGTGTTATCTTCCAAATAATGGCACCACGCTGTACCAGCAACAGAAAACTTTCTAAAAATCATCATATTATCTGTTAAGGTACCTGTCTTATCACTGAAGATGTAGCTAACTTGACCCAATTCTTCCAAAATAGTAGCCGTTCTTGCCTCACATGGAGTATCGGAAGGTTCATGATACATATCAATATCTAGATGTAAAAAAAGCATTTGAGCTACTTTGATGATCTCAGTCGTGACATAAAGGGACAAGGGGATCAATGTGTTGTACATAATGATAAATGACATGATGGTAGCAGCAACCCCGGCATCTTCATTGTAAAGATACCAAGCTTTATCATGGTATCTTTTCAAGTAAAACCTCTGAGCCATGAAGGAAAACATGGACAAACATAAAACAACAAACACCATAAATACAACAATCAGATTGATTGATTTCTGTAATTTTGGAGCTTTCGTTCTTGGGTTTTTGATGGCATTCATTCTGATCTTAGTCTCTTCACCGGTGAATATCACCAAACCAATCAAATTATTAGTATTTCTTATGATTGAACCTCTATAGATAACATTTTCTGGCCCAATTGGATAAGTGTTCCCACCAATTCTGATATTACCTTCAAAGTTGTACAAATCAGTATTTGGATCCTCCACAGTGACTGAACCTTGAAAGCTCTTTAAGCCAGAAGCACTATTCATAGTGTCTGAAATCTTTCTATGAGGTATTCTAGACTTAAGATTGGTCTCACCATCCAAGTCCATGGTTTCAATGAACACTTCATTTTCATTCATACCATCAGAAGTTAACACAACTATATCAGCTGGTACAGGTTCATCTTGTTCTAATTTCACCAAATCACCAACTCTTAAGTGTTTCCATTTAGTTTTAGCAATCTTAATATCTAATTGCTTTAAATAGTTTTCCTTTGTGAAAGTATTTGGTTGTTCTAACAGTTCCTCGTCCACTTCTTCAAAATTATTGAACTGCTCAGGATCGAGCTGAGTCGTGGAATTTTGACTAGTTGTTCTGGACAGAGAATATAGTGAAGAAGAGTCGCCGACATTTCCGTTCACACCAAAACTTTTATGAGTGACAATCCTCGTGAATTTGTTGTTCTCCTTTTTATCCTGTAAGTGTCTTCTCCAATCATCGTATGCCTCTCTCATCATAGAAATGGAGATAAAGATCAAGAGTGGGACAATAGTTGTATAAGTCCCAGTTGTTGACCAAGAGGGGATCATTTGAAGAATGGAAACAGTCATAAAATAAACGTTGGCAATTTTAGAGAATTGCGCATAAAGCTGTTTTGGAAGAAAAGTATATAGGGAATATCTTGATGATGAAATGACATTATTCACATAAGCACTATGGTAGCGCTCATCCACTAGTAGTTCTTGACCATTTTTGGATGTTGTGGTGGGGAAATCGGTTCTATCAAAGTCTTTCGTTATGGATATTGGTATATTTCTTCCATTTTCCGAAGTTCTATAAGGACGAATGTTGAATATAAAATTCTTGAGATTGGCAAGCTTTTTCTGGATTGCACCTCTTTTTCCCGCGTAGGCCTTCGACATGGGGTTGTATCGTACAGCTTTCGGACTCGAAATATCAGAATCGGAAGAGCTTGGGGAAGTTGCGTGTGTTCTGTAGTTGGCGCTTGTGGGTTTGTCACCGGCGGAATGAATTGTCTGTAGCTGTATGGTTTCGGAAGCAGATGGTTCAGGCTGCTTGTTTGTCGAGACTGAGCCCTGCGGGAGCCCTAGCTCCAAATCTTGTTCATCTATCTGTGCAGATTTCTGGGAGTTTTTGAAGAACAACTGAGACCGCAGAGAATAACCTCTTTTCCTTCTTGGTTCTGGCGGAGAAGACATTTTGCAGTGACCAGATGAATCTGTTCCAGCAGATTTGCGAAGTGAAGGGGTGAAGAGCTTCGAGAATGAGTGGTGTGAGTCGTTATTGTGCTCCTTGTGTTAAAAAAGACAAAGAAAGCACCACGCCAGAGAAATAAAGGGCAATATCGGGACAGCAGAAAGGGCGGCTCAGTAGAGAAAGCAAAAGAGGGTTGACAGTGTACGCGTTTAGCAGCAGACACCGCTTTCCAGGACGATTTGGTCACAGTCGTGGAGAGTTTTAGCTGGAGGGAAGTTTTTTTAGGCTGTGCTCTTGGTATGTTTAATCAAATCGAAATCAAAACCCGCGAATTTCCTTTCTGGTTTTTTCCTTAGCCTTTAGCGGGCTGTTTTTGACAGTGTCTGTTTGCCGTAACTTTTCTAACTATCAGAGTACTTTGGCTTAAGGCGTATACTTGAATTACAGAGTTACTGATAATTTTGTAGAGAAAACAGCCAGATGCTTCCTCTCTAGCGTTTATTGATTGCTAAATCCAGTAGTAGCAGTGGTCTTCTTGTTAAGATGTGGGTTCAAAAGCTGTGTTAACCATTTCAATTGAAATGACAGAAAAATTATATGTGAAACATTCGTTTGAAATATACATGTACAAAAACAGAAGTCTTTACGTCTCAAAAGCAGAATAAAGGGGATTTGTGTGTCCTTTTATATCTTTCTTTTGTGGTTATGGATTGGATTATCACCATAGCAACCGTTTTTTGTTTTTGATCTTTGTTGATGTTTTGATTTCGCATTCAAAAAAAAACTCAAGTTGTAAAAATTACAGCACTTCTTCTTTACCCCGGTACTTCAGAAAGTTCAGCGGCTAACGGAGGGAATCAGAAATGTCAGGGCTGGACGACATCAACAATGCCCTTGAGGGCATGAAGATCTCCCCAGAGAAAAAACAACCGCAACAGCAAAGATCGTCAAATATATTCCTCAAGAAGAACTTCAACTCTCTTGCCCCAAAAAAGAAACCACAGGCCCCAGCATTTCAGCGCACACCTACAAAGAAAACGTTTAATAGAGATGCATTCTTCTCGGACTCTCCAATGGCCGTCGATGACAAGAGATGGAACGAGAACAAGGCCATTTTTGCCAACTCCAAATTCAATCCTCATAATCAGACCAGCTCAAATCTCAACTCTCAAAATCAAGCCAAAAGTGTGAATATTATTGCCACCCCTCTTAAAGAGTCTGAATCTCTTAACGTACGTGAAAATATCCAATTTCATAAATCTGGTTTTCAGAAATACTCAAAGAATGACTCCCCTTTCAAAGATCCGTACTCTTCTTTGAACAACAAATCGATTGAAAGAGCTGGCGCCTCATTCTTGGATAACCCTGGCTTTTATGAAAACGATCAGAAGTTAGCAGAAAACTTACTGAAAGATATCTCTTCAGTAGATGATGAGAAGGAAATTGCCAAGTTGAAAGAAGAGAAGATTGAGGAGAAAGATAGAAAAGTTAAAGGTCTAACAATCAACCTTTTGGATCATCAAGTTCATGGCTTGAAATTCCTACGCAGAAGAGAGAAGGATAAATATATCAATAAAGGCGGAATGTTATGTGATGACATGGGTTTAGGTAAAACCGTTCAAATGATTGCCTTGATTGTGAAGAATAGACCGAAAGATGAGGAATTTGAGTCGCTAGAGGATATTGAGAATAAAAATTTGATAGTTAAAAATGAAAAGGTACCTAAAAGAAAGTTTAAGACCACTCTAGTCATTTGTCCGGTTGGTTTAACCACTCAATGGGTTCAAGAGATCAAAAGATTTGCTCCACATTTGAAACCTTTTATTTATCATGGACCTAACAGACCGAAATCTTATAAAGAGCTTATGGATTATGATGTCATTTTGACCTCTTACGATACTGTTAGATCCGATTTCAGTTCTTCAAAAAATTCTCCTCTATATAAGGGTTATTGGCATAGAATCGTTTTAGATGAAGCTCATATCATCAAAAATAAGAAATCCCAAACATCAAACGCTGTTTATAACTTAGAAAGTATTAGAAGATGGTGCCTAACTGGGACTCCTCTTCAGAATTCCATTGATGAACTACAATCTTTACTTACATTTCTGAGAGTGTCCATGTTGTCTGATGAAAATGTTTGGAAGCAAACCATTGGAAGCTCTTTACGTAAAGGTAAAAGTGCTGATACATTCAGCCTTATCAAAAAGGAGCTAGATTTGATAATGTTGAGAAGAACTAAAAAGATATTGAGTGCAACGAGCTTCAAACTTCCGACAAAGACAATTCATAGATGTGAGATTGAATTCTCTAAGATGGAGCAGGAGTTGTACAGGGATTTGAAAGAGCATTTCATGGAGAAATTAAGCACGAAATATGATGATAAATCACATAAAAGCTTTCCTGGTATGCCATCTCAAGAAACTGGTGCCCTTTTTAAAAAGTTGTCACCTTCTAAATTGGGTAAAAAATCAGATAATGATCAGAGCTTTTACATGTATGCCTTGGTGGCTCTTTTGAGATTACGTCAAGCTTGTTGTCATTGGAAGTTACTATCCACTTTTGATCAAGAAGATTTAGATGAATTAAACAAAGCTTCTATGCTATCCTCTTCCAGAAATGAAGATAGCTCACCAACCAAATCTGTGAGAGGACCATCTCCTGTTAAAAAGGAGGCTACAAACATTGAGCAAGATCTGGACGATATTACGAATTTTATGAACTCATTAACGGTGAAGGAAACCAAATGTGAAGTTTGTCTCGTTGAAAAGATCGAGAAAGGTGAGAAGGTTTGTTCAACTTGTCATGACAAGATCGGATCGAATAAAGATGTTGAAGGGTCTAAGGCGAAGAAAGTGGTTGAACTCTTGAAGAAAGATTTGAAGAGAAAAACCATTATATTTTCACAATTTAGAGAGCTTTTGTTGTTATTAGGTCCTATCTTGAAACAACATGGAATTGGTTATGTTACCTATGATGGTTCGATGAATTTAAAGCAAAAAGATGAGGCTCTAGATAAGCTTAGAACAAATCCTGATGTCACTGTGTTACTATGTTCTTTGAAATCCGGTGCTGTTGGTTTAAACTTAACAGTGGCTTCTCAAGTTATTATTTACGATCCATGGTGGAATCCACAAATCCAAGAACAAGCTATCGATAGAGTGTATAGAATTGGGCAAACAAAGCCCGTTGATGTCTATGAATTAGCTATCAAAGATTCTGTGGAGATTGGGATTTTGAAATTACAAGATGTCAAACGTGAGTTAGCTAAAGCTATCATCAATAATGATGCGGATGCCAACAAGAACTTGAACAAATTATCAGAGGCAGAACTTGTTAAGTTGTTCGGATTGAACAAATCCTAGAAGAATCTATCTAGAATATATATACTTAAGTTTTTGATAATCCTTTCAGAGGTGGTGTCGTAGAGGGACGAAACAAATACAAAAGAAAAAAAAAAAAAAATAAAGAATACAGAACATACCAATAATTTCTAGCTAACAATTCTTCATCTCTATTGAATCGAGCCAAGAATCAACCCATTGAAACTCACCCCAATAACTGCAAAATGGTAGAACAACTCCCCACCAAACACATCAAACACCCACCATCCTCGCATTTCAAGCATTCGGATTTGGAAACCACAATACACATTCACTCGACAACCCCATTTGTATCAGCAGTAAAGAGAACCTCCAAGTTGTTGAAAAATCTACCGAAGAAGCAACCAAAACTACAATACATCACATTAATGGGAATGGGAAAGGCTATTGAACGTACGACATCTATTGGGATTCATTTCCAAGAGCAAGGAAGTAAAGTGGAGATTTTAACAAAGACGGTGGAAGTGCTTGATGAGTTCCAAGAAAATGAAGATGAGCAAAGCATATTGAAGAAACGAACTGTGAGTGGTGTTGATGTGAGGATATATAAACCTATGGATCTACAGTGAAAGGACAAAGTCAGTCTCTATAGCTTATATTAAAATTAAGTATGTCATTATTCATTAAGTTGTTTTGTGCATTTCTCTTGAAGATATTCCAATTCATTCCATTCATTCTTTATTCTATTTCTAGGTAGGTCTTTGAACAATTCAAGCCCTAGCTGGGCAACTTCAAGACATCTTTGATAATCTCTCTTATAATACAATTTTTGAGTCATATTTTCTAATCGAAGTCTATCAGATTTGACATTCGGATCTATTTTACTCAAATCAACTTCTTCAAGCCACGTCAGAGTGTTCACCACTGGCCCAGACTCTTGAAACATTCTCTTCTGTTCCTGATATTCCTCCTCTGATTGGCCCTTACGTACTTTAACACGTCCAGAGCCCTTTGATACGACAACTTCACCATTATTCACTTGAGTTTTGTCACTTCCTTGAAGTGATAAACGATTCATCTGTTCAGTAGATTTGGAGATCTCTATAGACTGTAGCGACATTTTTCCTGTCTGTGTTCTCATATGTCTCGAGATAACTGCACTTATCATATAAAATCTCAGTAATCAGTAGTTGAAAACTTTTGGCATAAAAATTTTGTTAGATGGAGACTGCGCGACAACGTTATATATAGCTTTTGTCAGCGGCGGGCAATTTGCAAGTTGTAAATCCTACAGATCTGATTCGATTCTTATGGATGAAGGCTTAGTATTACGCCCCCGAAAACCTTAAAACTCTGACTTTTCGACTTGATAAAATGATAAAATACTTCATCTTAGGAATTTACAACAGTATTATGGGCGATGACATCCGAGCACCACATCCTCACACCATTACAACATCCATACACCACCTTTCGATATCAAACTCAACATAAACCCCTTATACAGCTATAAGCAATGCTGAAATAGCTGGTTTGAGTAATTCACCTGCTGAGACCTTCTGTATGTGTATCTAATTTCTTTGAGGCAAAATGTCTAAACAATTGAAATCCATTTTTAAATATAATATAATATTCAGAAGAGTTTGAAATATGTAAGTACATTATCTAATGATTATTCGAGTATCTGTTATGCTAGAATTTACCAAACAAAGACCATGAGCTCCATTCATCTGAGTGAACACTAACTCCAGCACAGAAAGTATACCTACAGATTAGTACTATTAAAAGCCTATGAACCTCTCAAATTACAACCCCCAAAATCATTAGGAGCCCTTTCACCGATTCGGAAAATTTCGAAAAACGCTTTGAAAGCCATAAACAATAACAGAAGCAAGTCAACTCCCCCATTTTGCTGTTAATAAATCACAGCAAAACAAGATAACAATGTCTGCAGACGAAGATGATGATGCCTTTTTGTACGGGGATGAAGATGGTGCTCCAGTGAGCGCCTCGGATGCCAATAAATCTGCTGAAAAGTCTGAGGATGGCACTCAAGGTGCTGGGACGAAAGGTGAAGAAGAGAAAGACAACGGGAACGACGATGAAGATGACGAGAACGATGAGGATGATGAGGATGAGGATGATGAGGACGAATCCGACTCCGACATTGAATTCATCATTGGATCCGAGGAGACAAAAGAGGGAACGTCCGAGGAGACTACCAAATCAACTTCTGTAACAGCAACAGCATCAACGGCAGTTCCTGAGGCACTGGATGAAGTCACAGACCTAGACGCTACTAAGGAAGGTACCACAAATACCACAGAGTCTACGATCAGTCGCGTTCCAGGCATTGATATTAATAAAGTTGGTGAATTTGAGGGTAAACCGATAACGTCGATAAATCTTCAGGATTTGAAAGAAAAACCATGGAGACAACCAGGTGCTGATGTTTCTGAATACTTCAACTACGGTTTCAACGAGCTCACATGGTCAGCTTACTGCTCGAAGCAAGACAAACTACGCGCAAATTACAACAGTCAAAAGATGATGATGGAGCTGATGCCAATGATGATGATGGGACAAATGCCAGGAATGCCTGCAATACCCAACATGCCGGGTATGCCAGGACTTCCAGGAATGCCAGGAATGCCTTCAATGCCTGGAATGCCTTCGATGCCCGGAATGCCAATGCCTCCAGGTTTCCCAGGTTCTTCCAACACTCCGGAACAATCAAATGATTCACAAACTCAACAAGACCAAACAACGAACCAAGATTTTACACAAAATTCTTTACCAGCACCACCTTCATCAAACTCGAATACATCATCAGCAGGATCATTCAACAACAATTTCCCAAAGGGCCCACAAAGACAAATGGATCCAAGAGATAGAAGTGATAAAGAAAGAGATCTAAGAGGTAATAGCAGCTTTGGTGGCTATAACAACAACAACAATAATACTAACTTCAGGGATAGAGATTCTCGTCGTAAGAACTACCGTGGAGGCAGAAGATAAGATAATGTACACTAAGTCAAAAATCAGTCACGACATCTTTACAAACAATCGTAGTCCAAAATTTTTATATCACATTGTCTTTATTTCATTATAAATTAGTCCTTTGAGTTAATATACATAAAACAGGTCAGTTCTTATTAGAGGCTAAAAGCTTGACCCATGGTTGATGGAACTTGTTACAACCAACAACTCTTTCCAAAACTTCTATCCATCTATCTTTCAACTCTTTGGTATCTGCATTGAAATTGATGATCTCCCCATTTTTGAACCTCAATTTGAACCCATCATTCATTAAAACCTCTTCGGTGAACTTTCTTTCACTTGTATTCTTTTGACCAGAATGGGTGATACCAACAACCTTCAATAAATTTATCTGTGCCCTTGGTTTCTTTGTAGATTCATGATGTGCAATCAATTTCGTACCTTCCAACTTGAACCAACGACGTTTCCATAAATCACAATCACCACCCTCTTGAAACAAAAATCCCTCAAATCTAACTTGTGATTGCTCCACAATATGCTGAGAAATTGTATCGGCAATCTTGATCGATGGTGGTAATGTCTCCAAAGGTGAAGATCTTGGAATGAATAACATAGTAACATTCAACTTCCCAATCAAATGAGGTAGAATTTTTTGAGATTCTTCACCTTTCTTCTGCACAGCCCATTCATTGAACAACTCAATCACATAGTTTTGAGTTTTCCCAGTGATATCGTTATCTTCAGAACTGAATATGATCTTATTTTTACCAAAACTACCATCAGTGGCAAATTTATCATCCCAAATATCATGAGCTCTTTTACGACTTTGATATCCCTTTTCAACTCTATACTTTGTCTTGGCACCCATCAGACGGCTAAATCTATTAGGACTCTTGATTGGAATTTTTTCATATACTTCAACCAATTCATTCTCCGGTTTGCTATAAGACACTTTCAAGGTGAAATATAAGTCTGTGGACTCATCATCAATAGTGACTTCAAACTCTTTATCAATATTAACTGTGTTATCCAATTGCATCTTTGGAGTACAAATCGTATGTTTACCATTGTCCAAATATAATCTGAAAGTGGCCTTATGCTGCCTTATCTCTTCCAATAAAACATCATCCAAGGAGTTGATATGCATATAGAGCTTACCTCTGTCATTCGTCTCAAGGGCAGCTTCATCAGTATAAATAAAATTGGTAGTCGATCCACGTTTCTTGACTTGAAGTTCATCACCACTGAACATATTCTCACCTTCAGCACCACTCATCAGTCGTTGAGTGCTATTACTTGGCTTTCTGTGCTCAATATTGTTCAAAGCTGAGTTTCCAAGAGCACCCAATGGAGTTCTCACTCTTGTTCCACTGAGAGCATTTTCATTCTTGGATCTATTTCTGGTCTTCATGTAAGTCAAGTTATCAACTTCTGGAACCATAGGCTTTTCCAATTCTGTTTGATCCAGAATATCATTTGAAGATTTGGCAATAATAACTTCTGGCTTCTCATGGGCAACATAAGGATGCTCTTGCAATTGCAAAGCTCTGTCAAAATCATCATTCAAATTGAAATCGCTACCAGCCACACTTGAGCCAGAAATGAGGCGCCTGTTGGACTTTTCAACTTTCGGTATTCTGATTTCCTCATCAATCTTTATCACCTTAATACAATTTGGAGCCGTAGAAACCAGCTTTGGACTGACAGGATGTGGAGGAGCAATGGCAGGAGCCGGAGAAGACTTGCTGTATTGAGAGTAGCCTCCCAGTGAAAGGTTACCATGCGACTCATCATATTCTGGCTCCACACCATGGTTTTCATTGTTTGTAACAACAACCTCACCAATAGCATCCGACGACTTTACATGGGCGTTTTCACCTGAGGATTGGGTATTTGCAATCATGGTCTTGATTTTCCCAGTATCAACAACAGCTGGTATCGTTGTGGCATTTGGTGGTGTAGGTGTAGTTTCGCTGGAACCCCAAATAGCCCTAACATTTTCAGTCTGATTTGAGTTCGTTTTCAAGCCATTTGATTCGGAACCCTCCCCATTTTGGGAGACATTCCATTCTTTGAAAGCATTAGCAAAATCAGAAGAGTCAGTCAAATCTGGTAACTCCATACCTGATGAATTATGTAAAGCACTGGTATTATTTAGGATGGAGGTTTCACGGAAGGAAGAGTTTTGGAATGAGCTGTCCGGTAATTGATGATCGAAAGACTCCATTTTGATGTAAGAGGATCTCGATACAGATCTGGCAACAAAAGTCCCGTTTTTCTTTGTATAGTCCAGTTTCATGGAATGTGGATCGAGCTTAGATTCATGTCTCTCCAAAAAGCTAGTTTCCTCCTCTTTGACAGAGTTTTGGCCATGTCTATCTCTTCTAGTGCTCAGCATTCGCAAAACATTTGAGGGTGTTGACTTCTTGGAAATGTTGTACTGAGGATTAGGAGATGGAACTTTAGGTAAGCTATGCCAAATCTGAATATAATCGATTGGTGGTTTGGTACTGGAAACCTCGTCTTCAGGAATCTTATCATGGAACAACGTGCTGTCAAACGAAGGCAATGATCCCTGAGTTTTCTGTGAAGATCCAGTAGTAGAGGACCCCATTGTCGGACGCAGTGATCTGACGTCTTCAAAAGAGTCAGTTTGAATGGCAACTTCAACCACCGTCGGCATTTCATAACCTTGGTCGTTTTTGTGATCCTCTTCCAGGCCATTCTCTTCTGTTTTCAAAGAGATCCCCAGACCATCGTTTCCTGACACACTTTCTGATAGTATTTGACCACTCATATCATTCTCAACTTTCACTTCACGGACTTCATCCAAGCCCAGATCTTCTATTGATAAGGACCTCAAAATATCATTACCGGTCTGAGTGCTTAATGAAGGAGCTCTTCTGTAATCTTCATTCATACAATCAGAACTATTGAACAGTAACGTCTCTTTGAACTCCTCAGAGAATGAACTTTCGGCATCATTGCTAACACCTTCTATCAGTGGAGGACGCTCAAGTAAAAACTCATCCACAGATTCATCTAGTGGACTATCAATGAGTTCTGGCGAATCCGAGTTTTTCAACAGAGATAGTTCTTCATGAGGATTTGAAACATGTTCAACAAAGTCCTCTGGTATATCATAGTCCCGCTCTGCGATTGATGATTGTATGGAAATTGTATCAGCTTCCTTAGTTGTTGGTTCATCCACTACAGGAGGGATGTCATCGGTCTTGAATATTTCAGTCTTCAGTAAGATAGGTTCCAATTCTGGAGCTGAAACAGCCTTAGCGCTAGAGTCCTCTAAATCCCAATCTGCCTTGACAATCAAATCAACTTCCTTGGATTCAGATCTTCTATGAATAGCCTGTTTGACATTCTTACCAATTGAAGAGATAAATGAGGACATTCCACTCCCAATGGAGTCACTGACTGATAACTTCTTCGAGTGTGTTGGTGTACTTTCATCTTGTATTGTTGATACAGAATTGGAAGACTTGTGAGAGTTGAAATCCTCCTGTCTTGGTGTTTGTACTTCAACGATGGAAGAGTTCTCTTGAACTTCAGTAGCCGATGCAAAAGAATCGAAGGTGGACTCACTAACCAAATCATCATTCTGTGGAAGGTTAGCAATGTCAATGTTCTTCATACCATCCTCTAAGACGATTGGAGCCGTAGACTTTGAGATGGTTTGGGTTGCAAGTGGTCTCTCTTCATCCTTCAAGGAAGAGTTAGAATTTCTTCTTCTCAACTTAGGATCCAAACGTAAAGCTTGGGCTCCCTTATCGTTGTTCCTCAAATCTGCCTCAAACATAGCAGAAGCATCTCTCAAATATTGCTCTCTTTCAATCTCTTCTTTGTTTTTAATGTTGTATACAAACTCTTCCTCCTTTTTCGTTATTGATTTTAAAGGACTTCCTGAACCTTTCAGAATTTCATCATTCTGAACCCTTTGGGAAACTTCATCGGACCCCAAAACTAAATCCAGTTTCTGCTCCAGTGTCATTGCACTATTTTTCAGTTCTTCTTTGGTTAGGTTGAAATCTTGAGAATCATCATCACCAGAATCCAAAGCGGTATCTTTTTGAGGAGAGGGTGTTGAGATCAGATGCTTTGGAGGAAGTGGAGGGAGTGGATGCAAAGACGGTTTTACTTTAGACTCCCATCCCGGTAGAAATACATCCTCCTGGTTATCCAAGTGCTCATCTTCAATTGAGTTATCAGAATTTTCTGGGGTCAGTTCATCATATTCCATAATTTTTGGAGGTGAATCCTCAAAACAGACCGACTTTTTCGAAGGTGAATTATCTCTTGTGGAATATCCAGTAGACTTCCAGCTATGAGAGTGAGGAAGCTTCGATGAAAAAGTTCTAACAATGGAGGAACTGTTCAGCTGTCTTGGTCCATTGAGCCTTGATAATGAAGAAGTTCTGTTTACTCGGGTATTAAACTCCAGTTCATCGAAAGAAGGAGCTCTTGGTATATCCTCCATAACACTTTCATGGATATTAGCTGTAGTGCAACTTTTAGTGACTTTTGGAACAACCTTGTAATCGTCTTCGTTGAGAGAGATTTTGTTTTCCTTTGAAAGCTTGGAGGAAAGATTCAATGGTCTGATTGGGTTGTCGTCTGAGACGTTGAATGAGGCAGATGTGTTACCACCATTGTCATCCTCATACGGCTCAACAGAGGTTGTAGATATGTTTTTCTCTATGGCTTGCAACAGGTCATCAACAGACTGGTTATAGTTATCCATTAACTGGCCCTGTGGATCTTTCACCGGTGTGGAATGTGAAGGGGCCGACATTGAAGGAGTTCGCTTTATAGAACAACAAAAGATTACAGCCGGAAGTTTGCGCTGGCGTTTGAGTCAGAGTCAATATATCTCTAAAGTCTAGTTTCGAGCTCTCTGTACAAGGTTTGTATGCTTTGAAAGTGTCTTTTTCCTTGAATTTTGATGGTTTGTTTATTTGTTGACAATTTTCCCTAAACGGAATACAATCGTTTCCACAACAACAAGGAAATCCCAGATAACATCCGGACATCATATAAAGATGACCTAAACACCCGATCAAGAATGGCAGCCGTGCTATTCGCTATTCACCTTATACATGTGCATATCTTGGAAGACTCTGCAGCTTGCTATGAACATGTTCTACAGGTTGCAAAGGGTGCAGTAAACAAATGAGACCACTTATACTTTCGATATACTATGCGGTGTCTTTAACATGTATTCCTGTGGCAGTATGTTCATAGATGAGAAGCCATGCTTCTCTATCTTTGTTTCTCGTTTGATAAGGTATTCACAAAGTTGCAAGCCATATAGGCCACACAAAGCCGAACCTGATAATCGAGCACTGAGTGAAAACCAGGGTGTTGTCTCAAGCACATTTTGAATGAATCCAATGTATAAGAATTGCGCTTTCATTTTGAGCAACTCAAAATGGGTAAATAGATTCTCGATGTCTCTTATATCAATATTGAGATAGCTGTACTCACTCTCATTCTGCATTTCAACAAATGTTACACCAATCTGGTTCATCATTCTGGTATAAAAATCTTTCCCTGTGGAGTATGCGAAGAACATAGAATAAGCTAGTCTGGGGTAGAAGGCCCAATGGAAGAAAATGCAGTATTCAATCAAATCAAGAACAATCTGTGCGAAGACTTCCCAAACTGTGTATATTGGCATTTTCCTGGCATGGAGAACTAATATACGTCTGCCAGTAGTTGTTCTGCAAGAGTGTGCATTTCGTTGCAAAAAAGCCATCAAGATCATGGGCTTTCTGATGAATGCCCTCTTTTCTTGGGAGTAAACCATTCTCTGAACGTGAGCGATGAAGAAGTCGTAGGTCTCAAAATAAAGTCCCCATCTGAGCAACAAGAAATCAACCGACATCAAAACATTGAAAAATGCGGTTATTGGAGTGAAAAGAAAATGACCATTGAACCAAATGATAGTCACCTCATACCAATAGGTGACAATAATAATTAGCGTGACCCAAAAGAAGAACCTATATCCATAGGCGAACATCAGACCAGAACAATGCTCTTGATAAAATTGAGGATGCGAATAGAAGTAGTAAAGGCCCTATCACAGAAGAGGTTTGAGTTAGTAAGTAGTACTATGACTAAACGACTAAGAGCAATATCAATGAACATACTTTGAACGGCCAAATAAATGCTTCAACTAGAGCAAATAAGTGCCTCTGAAAAAATTTTCTGGTGCCTAACACCATATTGAGCGAAAACCCGCTCTAAAGGTCTGAAAGGTTGAAGAAGGTCTCATAATAACTTTCAGACCTGTTAGTGACTGAAAAAGAGAAGAGAAGGATGCGCCTAATCTGCCTGGCCACAAAGACCATTTCAAAAAGTGATAGGAACACTACGCTATATAGAACCTGCATAATGTATGTGTTCAAATTGAAGTTACAAAAAAGAGAGCAAACAAACATACAAGTCGAATTCGTCCTGAAGATTACAGAAACGGACATGTTCCATCAAATCTTAGGCCAAAGGCGATTACATCGACAGGTCTCATTGGTCCCAAGTCGTATTTTAGAATCGGAATTAACATGCGAAACAGCTATATCTCCGTCCGATACATATTACTGCTTGGATGTTTTTTAGCTAATAACAAAAGGTAATAAATTGTTTCAAATCATGGAAAAAATAAATAAACTAACACCTGGGTACTGTAACGTCTTTTGATTTATTGTTTGATGTAAATGAAACCTAGCTGGTCAACAGCATCTCCTGTTTCACCGAAAAATCCAGCAATTTGATAACCATCAGGGGCAGCGAAAGTATAGCAGTCATCAGTAAAAGTACCTGCACTGACGGTGTTACCTGAAGAAGTGGTAGCTTCTAGGTAAAAGACTGTTGTACTATAGTTGTATTCGCCAATACACACTTCAGCTCCAGTCCAGTATTCGTCTTCGTCGAGATCCAATGAAGCGGCATCACCACCGTCGCCCCCATGAGCAAACACAATGCCGTCGCTCAAAGTTAGACCAGCTTGGTCCAATCTACTACCACCTTTAAAATACAACTGAATTGGCTTGACACCGGTTGTAATATTCCCAATATCAGTAAAATAGTCACTGTTATCACCACCTATTAGTTCACTAGTGATATAATCAGCGCTCAAAGAATATGTGAAGTTTACAAGAAGTGGGTCATGATCCGAAAGCTCATCACCGTTGTAAGTAAACCATTCATCAACATAGTTGAAATCAGTAGCTTCCAAATCAATATTCCTACCACTTCTGTAGAAAACCTTGTCAACGACTTCACAGGTGAGATTAGTAGGAGGGAAAGAGCACATCAAAGAATCTTCACCTTTTTCTGGTGCATTGCCATCTAGGACTGACTCTACCCAAACATCAGTCAAGCCATTTTGGGTAGTGAAGAGGGCAATGTTATCATCAATTCTTGTGTAACGAGAGTTTGTATCTCCATAGACAATGACTGCTTCATTTTCACAGTTAATATCGATATAATCAGCGACTTGTTGAATATTTGAATCTCTTGCAGTCTCATCTTCATCTTCAACACCAGCGTCCGCGTGAAGATTGAAGAGATTAATATAAGTACCATTAGTGATTTCCAGTTTCATATGGGTGAAACCCTTTGGAGTAAAACAGTCAAATTCGGAAGCATCAGAACAGACGTCCCATTTAACTCTTTGAAAATTGAGCCAGTTGTAGTTGGATAAGGTGTTAAGCCCCGAACCAATCCCTGCTCCACCAGAGGTGGCTGTTCTATAGGGATGATCGTCATATTCGTACAAAGTAGCGTGGTAGTTGAAGTCTTCTTGAACATGAATCACGCCCAATTGGCCCTTCATAGAGGCAAATGACTGACCAATGTACTGAGTAGCCACAGTTTTGTCTAATGATTCACCATTGTCTTGAAGGATTTCTGGCAGGCTGCCGTTGTTGGAGATGTTCCCGAGAAAAATTAAAAAATATGTAAGTCTCATACATACCCAGCAACATTGAAGGACAGAACGGTGAATTCACCGTCTTGAGCCAAAGCCGAAGAGACAAAGCAAAAAACTTGGGAAAGATGAGTAAATCTCATAGCAGAAATCTGAGTGGTTGATCGCAGAAGATGCAACAGGCACATTTCTTGTAAGAATCAAGAGCCATCGAGTCGTTTTTATAGATCTAGCTAAATTCATATCCAAATTCTCCCTCACAACGTGCAACGGTTACCGAATAAGTTAGTCTCAAAGATCGACAACACAGCGGCTATTTACGCTCGGAGCAGTTTCAAGTTTCAAGCTCATATATATATTTTACAAGGTCCATATTTATTTTTGATTGCCTTGATAAAACGTGTGTGGACTTTTTGTATGGTAAGCCCCATGCCGTGCATAAGATCTTCTGATTAACTCCCGTCGAATGCATGAAATCCTAACAAACTTTTAGTCCTCACATGTAAAATCGGAGATAGAGAAAACCGTTGAAGATCAACTATTTCTGAAGAACGTGAATCAATCTAGCGGTCCCCCCATGATCCAGACTACCAAACCTTACAGTGGCGACCTCAAAAGTACAATTTGGAAACATTTAAGAGCACCAACAGAATCTATGCTCAGGTTTTCAAACCCACAATTGAACCCCGAGGCACGTTGACCATATTCCAAAGCCCATGTGCCCCTGTTTGTGCAGTTTTTAGTCATTGCTACTCAATGTTTCTGCTCTGAAGGAATGAAAAAAATGTGAGGTTGTGTACTAGTGTGTGAAGTTTGATAGGAAGAAGGAAAGACCTGCAACTGGAGGGGTAGGAAAATGCCTATTGAAATTGTAACTGAGACTTAGGTCCGACTTCCTTGTACAATTTCTGTGTTGATCAAAACAAAATTGATTTGACCTTACATTTCAGCAATACTTGAGCTAGAAATCTACCGTTTGATGAGCTTTCAAGTTAGGAAAGCTTTTTCAATCTCGACAAAAACGCCTTTATTTCCTTGGCGATGTACTTTCAATCATCCATCAGCACTAATCACCGCTAAAGTATGTTTACCTGCGCCAAATGACCCTTCTCTTTTTACCGTTGATATGGATTAAATCATACCATAAGTTGAGTTGTAATGGTCTTTTAGTGCTCCTTTATTCATGACAATCAATGGTTGAGCGAATGATTATCCTTCATAGCTATTCGGGTCTAGTTTTGTCAGTAGACTGCTGATACAGACAACGAGTGAAGAAGTTTTCTAAATCACTTTTTCTAGGACAGATTTCTTGATATAGAATCTAGAGCATTGTAATAGGGATGCTATTTAGTGTTTTGATATCCTGACGAAAACGGGAGAACGAAAGCCGGACGATAGCGGGTCTCTTTGTTCCAAATCCAAAACGAGTTCATATTGTTTATCGCCTTATCGAGTGTGAATTATAGAATCCAGGTTTAGCTACTCATACAACTCGTCATATCTTGTTCAACTCCCGAAATGACACATCAAACATCTCCATGCAACAATGCACGACAGTCCTCGATCAATAAGACGGTGTTACGTTTATGAACTTCTTTCTCGATCGAGATATCATTATGAGGACACGAAGAAAAGGTTAACGGGGCATGATTCGACCATGTATTTACGAGTTTTCTGAG
Source organism: Xingzhongia strasburgensis (assembly GCA_030574715.1). NCBI lineage: Eukaryota > Fungi > Ascomycota > Saccharomycetes > Phaffomycetales > Wickerhamomycetaceae > Xingzhongia > Xingzhongia strasburgensis. The sequence continues at coordinate 86,908 of JAJMFO010000008.1, forward strand.
CCCAATTTTCACCCTTCTGTGTAGTCTAAAAATTAAACTCGGTGTATTTATGTAAGATAGTCCAGTAGAACGGAATTAGTATTAAAGTTAATGTTTAATGTAGTGTAAGTTCCTCTATGGTACGATTTTTATGATTTTAAAACGCGCACACTAAAACCACAAGCCGGACTTATATGCTGTGCAAGTTGGAGCAAAATCTGTTAAATGGACGATATATTAGCCTGGTTTAAAGTGTTGTTAGCCATAATTTGACTCAAAGTAAGGAAAGGGGAGTATTTTTCTCTTTCCTGCAGTGCGCGAATTGGTCTGCTGCTAAGGCCTCTGCCAAAAGGGTCGCGACAGCTTTGCCTTGAAAATTGAAAGCTGTGAGCT
>JAJMFO010000008.1:87299-119462 GCA_030574715.1 Xingzhongia strasburgensis
ATATCTTGTTCAACTCCCGAAATGACACATCAAACATCTCCATGCAACAATGCACGACAGTCCTCGATCAATAAGACGGTGTTACGTTTATGAACTTCTTTCTCGATCGAGATATCATTATGAGGACACGAAGAAAAGGTTAACGGGGCATGATTCGACCATGTATTTACGAGTTTTCTGAGCCCAATTTTCACCCTTCTGTGTAGTCTAAAAATTAAACTCGGTGTATTTATACGAATCTTATTCTTTGATCAATCTGATCTGTCGGCATTCCTATGCAAGTAATTTACCGAATGGAGCATAAAACCGAAAGGACTTTGAGCGTGAAAAAAAAAAAGAAGCCTCTCAAAGGGCAGTCAGAGTGACAAAAAGAGTACTAAAGCGTTTTTGCCGTCTATTAGAATGAATAAAGTTCTATTATACGTTCTTATCTCTTGTTTATTGGCTGTATTTTATTGCATCAGTTTCTGTTTTGGTTGACCACTTCTAGAGCTTTAGGGTGTCAGGCTTTCACATAAGGTGACAGTTCTCGGACGAAAAGTTGCGGATATCTATCAACAGAAATCATTGGAAAAACCAGGACAGTAAATTTATCAAATCAAAGCTGTAAGAAAGCGGATAAACAAACTTGAATCAGCTGTAGTGTAGATCTCTGAAGTGGTTGGAACTTGGAAGTAAAAGCGGCGATGGGGAAATTTCACCTACGCAGACAACTTTACCAGGAGTTGTGAGAAAAATTAGTATTTGTAGCGAACGGTTCTTTCGTCATGGTATTCTTAGGATGTAAGGCGCTTGTTTCCTGTGTGTTATTTGTTATTAGCCATAACACGGGTGTGTCGCACAGTGTTGTGATATACCAGTTTGTGGTTTAGATCTGAAACATCTTTGTTGTGATAAGGGGCACAGGAGGAGCGGGTTTTGCAGTTTAGAAGGTTTCGCATTTGAAGTTTATCAAAAGGTAAGTTTCAACAAAAAAACTTAAGTCACGCCTGCAAAGGGAAGCTTAAACAACTGTCCAGCAAGGGACGCTATTGGCTGAGCATCCGAACTCCTACGCTAGATCTATGGGCGATCTCAAGCTAAAAATCTTGATCTGACGCGGATAAAAAGAAAAACGAAAAAAATCTGTATAAGACCGTTGCACTCTGCAGAACGAAAAACGCACCCTGCGCGTCTCGAAGCACTATTTCTCCTTTATGGCTCAAAACACAAACCGAGATCTTACGTCCCATTGTGAATTTGAAACACCTCGAATGATAGACGATGGGGGCTTGAAGGGATGGGTTGCCTCCTTAGTACGAGTATATAAAGATGCAGGGAATTCCCTCGAGATGCTGATCTCACATCTTTGCCTGGAGAAAGCATAGGCCTTCTCTCTCTCCTTCCTTCACTTCCTTTATAGACGACATATTTTGTCACTCACTTACTCTCCTTTGATCTGGACCCCGTCTCTCATTCACTCTTTCTATAATGATGGTCTCTCCTCTGCCGTTTCTTACACTCTCTTTACTCACAGCTGCTTCTACTGCAAATGCCCTTGATCTCGATGAAAGTTCAGCAGACTCTGTATGTGATGCTGCCAGTCTTATAATCAACGGTGTCTTGGACTATTATAACGGTGATGGTACTTTCACTGCTGCCCCATGGTGGGAATATGGCGTCGCTTTTGGCTCCCTGATGAACTTTCAGCACATTTGTTCTAATGATACATATGAAGATTTAATCTACGAAGGTCTTTTGAGTCAAAGGGGTGACAACAATGACTACCAACCATCTTCTGAGGATGGGAATATCGGTAATGATGATATCGGTACCTGGGGTCTTAGTGTTATCCAAGCTGCTGAAATGGGTTTCAAAGATCCGTCTGACGATGGTTACCCAAGCTGGGTCGAACTAGCTGAGAATGTTTTCAATGTTTTATATGATAGATGGGATGATAATACTTGTGAAGGTGGTTTAAGATGGCAATTTGATTCTAATCGTACAGGATACGATTATAAAGCCACCATCGCTAACGCCAATCTGTTCCAACTAGCTGCAAGATTAGCTAGATACACTGGTAATGATACCTATGTCAATATCGCTGAAGATATCTATGATTGGATTCACGGTTCTGGATTGACTAATGACTTGGAGTATGGTACTGAAGTCTATGATGGTTTTGATGTCAGCGGGAACTGTTCCGATATCACTAAAGTGTTATGGACGTACAACTATGGTGTTTTGATTGCAGGTAGTGCTTACTTGTACAATGTCACTGGTGATGAAGGTTGGAAAGATGAAGCTTCCAGCATTATCACTGGTTCTCAGATTCTTTACAATAACACTGTCCTATATGAAAGGGCGTGTGAGACATATGATAGCTGTGACGATGATCAGGTTGTTTTCAAAGCCGTTTACTCAAGATACCTTGGTTTGACTTCTCAATTGATTCCAAGTTTCAACTCTACAATCCAAGGACTTATCGAACCATCTGCTAAAGGTGCTGCAGAATCATGCTCTGGTGGTACTGATGGTCATACTTGTGGTATCAACTGGGGTGCTGGTGAATACGATGGTCAATACGGGTTTGGTCAACAGTTGAGCGCTCTGGAGATCATCTTGAATTTGATTGTCACTGAAAGTGATGATCCGGAGACAAGTTCATAGACTTTGATTTGAAAGTTATCATATGATAAGGCGAGCTCTTCAATTCACTTCAATACTTATATATAGATAGAGATATAGCATCACTGCTCATAGAGTTGGTTTTTTTTATGGTTCATTCGTTCACGGGTTTTGGTTTTACTTACTAGTATCATGATTTTGTTAATTTGCATAGTTTCAGTTTTGAACGCTTCATCATGTAGTCCAGAAAGTAAACAACATCAAGAAGGGTTGGATCAGGGAAGGGCCTATACGCGGATCAAGATCTTGAAAGCTGAAGCTGTCAAAAGCTTTGCGAGGCTCGAATTCGAAAGGAGTTGCAAAATCAAAAAATTGTGCCTTCGGTTGTCCTAGTTACGTATCTGCGTGTAAAACTTCCCATTCGGGGAAATCCCATGATCTGGTATAACTAGGAAGATGGACTAGTTGTAATCAATGGTGTGAAGAGCAGCAGCGATACTGGTTCGGCGTGGCTAAGATGTTCTAGTTTGGTATTGAGATGACTTCCTCATGACTCAAGACTTACAAGTTTTAGTAGATCCTCCACAAGACATTTGCACAAGAAAATTACGCAAATTTGCGAAAACAATAACCTGAAGAAGAGTTGCGCATTTACGGCTTAAATAGAATTTATTTGCATAAATGTCTCTTTCTTCATGATTTTGAAAGATATACAGAGAGGTAATGAAACCAGAGAGGGTTCAGCACCTGGGTGAGAGGTCAGAGTTATATACAGCTTCTTTGGCCCTGAGCATTCCATAGCTCAAGCTCAGCCTATATCCAAGACTTTTTAACTCCACACGGCAGATTTTACCAAGAAAGAGTGATTCCCAAGACTTGAGATGTAAAGTTTAAAAATACACATTGAGAAAGTATATCAGCACTGGTATGACTTTGTTGTTGATCATTATAGAGACATATTTTCTGAGGTTTGAAGAATGTTGAACGTAGTCATATATTCGATATTGAGTTTCCAACTAATTCAGTGCTTGCAAATCGATCTCACAGACTCTGATGATATTTGCCATTCATTGACCTTGATCCAAAACGGGGTATTGGATTACTATCCCGACGACAGGCACTTGGGTGATGGAAACTTTGTTGAGCCATACTACTGGTGGCAAGCAGGCCAGATATTCAGCGGAATGATTGATAACATAGTCTATTGCAACAATGATACTTATGAGACTCTAGTTTATGATGCGTTAATGAATCAGAGAGGCGAGAACTACGATTATGTTCCATCAAATCAGAGTCTGACTGAAGGAAATGATGACCAGGGCTTTTGGGGAATGACTGTGATGAATGCGGTAGAGAAAAACTTCACGGCACCACAGGAAGGTCCAGATTGGTTGGCCTTGACACAGGCTGTTTACAATACTATGTGGGCAAGATGGGATACTGATAACTGTGGTGGGGGCCTTAGATGGCAGATCTTCACTTGGAATTCAGGATACGACTATAAGAATACTATTTCCTCTGCTTGTTTGTTCCATATTTCAGCTAGGCTGGCCAGATTCACTGGTAATGAAACATATGTCGACACCGCTACTGAGGTTTATACTTGGCTGGTAGATATTCAGTTTATTGAGGAATCAGATACCATAAGGGTATACGATGGCGCTGATATCACTGACAATTGCAGTGATATCAATCAGTTGGAGTGGAGCTACAACATTGGAATCATGTTGGGAGGAGCTGCTTATCTTTACAACCATACAGAAGATTCTTTTTGGCATGACCGAGTCACCGGTTTGGTTCAAGAGGCAATAGATGCGTTTTCCAGGGATGGGATATTGTACGAAAGGGCATGTCAGGATGCTGAGAACTGTAATAACGATCAAAGATTCTTCAAAGGTGTGCTTGCTAGGAATCTCGGAGTGGCTTCGATACTGGTCCCTGACCTATATGGTGCTATCCGTGCCTTGTTGGAGACTTCATCAGAAGCAGCGGCTCAATCCTGTTCTGGAGGGACAGACGGTCATACTTGTGGTATGAACTGGGAGAAAGAGGGATGGGACGGGAAGTATGGTCTAGGGGAACAGGCTTCTTCGTACGAGATGCTTTTGAGTTTATTAGTTCCTTCAAATAAGGCCCCATTGACCCATGAGGCAGAAGGTGTGGCTGCTGGAGATTCAGAAGCTGGACTTGGCACCACTGAGGACATTCTCCACGACTATTTAGACATCGGCACCAAGGACAAGGCTGGGAGTGCTATAATCACAGCCGTAGTAATACTCATACTGATCGGTGGTAGCATCTGGGTGGTTATATAGTAGAAAATAATTTTACATATACACATACTGAATTTGAAATTACCGCATTCGGAAGTCAACATTTGCAACGGTAAATGCGCTTCTCATATAAAAGCGAGGAAACAACAACATACTCAAAAAAAAAGACAACACCAATACAATGCATACTTAACTTCTCTTTTGATTCGCTTGAGTTTCGCTGTCACAATGAAGTTACTAAATTTGCTTGCTGCGGCCTCCCTGGCGTCCGCTGCCGCAATCGATGTCAACACCACATTGGCACAGCCAACGCCCGCCCCACAGCTCGAGAAGAGATACCAAAAGGTGAGACTTCCTAAGACCACAACATCAACAACCACCGAGATACCAAAACCATGGATCCGTACCATCTACGAAAGTGTGGTGGAGATCGTCACGCCTACTGTGATTCAAGGTGTTACATTCTCTGCGAAGCCACCAACGGAAACAGACCTCCCACAGCCTTGGGTCTCTTTGGATAAGAAAGGTTTACCAAAGACAATTGTGCCAAAGATCAAGAACGGTAGAACAGAGAAGGCATCACCTACTTATTCCACATATTTCCAGACTGCCACCACTGTGACATATTCTTATGAGGACCTGAAAGCTCACAATATGGATCCAGATCAAAAGCATGAAGAGCTAATTTTTACTGACGAGGATAAGACGTATGTCTCACTGAATCCATTGATCAGATGCACACCTGACCGCTATAGTCTTCAAGGGAAGGCAAGAGATAAAAGTTCTGCTCCATTTTGTACACCTCATGAAAATCAAGAATTGAGCATGGATAAGACGTACTTTTTTACATGGTTTACGAAACATTTTGGTGACGAAGTGGAAAAAGTTCGTTTGCATTTCAGTTATGTGAAAGAGTCACTTAAGCAAAAAGGAATGAAGAAACGTGATGTTGATAGAGCATTCTTCACTACTGAATGGATTAAAAATCTTGATGGTTATTATCCGTTTGAAATCCAGGAAGAATGGTTATTGGATAAGTACATTCAAAACGTGGGTGTTTCAATCCAGCCTGATAACATTTCAGATGATGATTTTGATCTGATGACAAACGCCACCGTTTTCAAAATCATGAAGGCGGCTAAAGTGGTTAAGAAACCAAAAGAATATTGGGAACAAGATGAGGGACTTTCAAACGACGGTATTTATTACATTATCGGTGCTATTCCAACGGTTATTGTCTTTACATTTGCCGGAATGTATTTCTTTTTATTCCTTACTAGAAATGATCGTGATATTTCAGGGATCAGAAAGAAGGCTTGGAAGTCAAGACATAAGGTTTTGGGTAAATTTAAACCATCAAAGAAGAATAAAAAATACTCTGAACTACCAACATATGACAAGGAACAAGATTTGAAATTGTCATAATGATCAAAGTACTTTTAATTTTCACTTTTCAATGCATATAGAGATAAGTCACCAACGAGGCCGTTGTAGTTGAGAGATTATATGTCATGAGTTTTCGTTTGAAATGATCTGGCCATATCTGAAGAAGTCATCCAAAATTCTATTTTTGATTTAGATTTACTTCAGAGTCTGCCTATATAAAGATCATGAGAATGATCGAAATCTACTGAAGACATGTAGAAACAAAGTCTTCATTGACTACATGACAGATACGGATTTCACATTAGTCATTATAAATATTGGATTCTATAAATATGCCATTGATTAATAAGGTCTATAGTTGGTAGTCCCCGTTGTTCTTCCAGATGTATTTGTATGAGTCCTCAGAATATTTTGATAAAAATCATACACTTGATCTCCATTTATTTCAGGATCTTCATTGAATTCATCAGAATACTTCTCTGTAGACATTGGAGGAAGGTATGAAGTTGATGGCTGCTGGGAATGGAAGTTAGAATGTCTATTTCTCAACGAATGACCCATAGACGTACCCTCTGTGGATCTTTCAGAGGCTGAATATCTGGATCTTGCAGGTGTGTTATCATCAAAGTTTGAAGTGATGCTTTTGATAAACTCAATAGAGTACTCCATAAAGATTATAAACTCCTCCTGTGAGATCAACTCACCGGAGTATCGTAATTTCTCATACAGCTCCACATAGTCTCTGTTCAGACTCGAATCTCTAGCCATCATTCTGGTCTCCAGATCGGCAATAACCTCTCTAAAACTCATGTTCTTCGGTACAGGGACATAGTTCCCCACTATAGCAAGATCCCATTTGAACTTCATCCCAATAGCTCTAACAACATCATCAAAATTCAACAACGGAGGTAAGAGTGAGGAGTTTGGGGCTGAGAGGCCCGGATGCGAAACATCATCTGGGGCTTTCAAGGCCATCGTCCGAATTCCTTCGCACTTGTCAAAATTCTTATCAATCATCCTGAGACTGTTTTTGGACATGTCCCCAGTATCCAGGGGCACGTATCGCTTGGGTATATCTTGCAGAGCCGATCGTTGGATGTAAACCCTTGTGGAAGCTATAATGGAGGCGGTGATACCGAAAAGCACCAAAGCACCCACCACGACGAAAGTATTCAAGGCATAGTTATTGGAAGACTGAGATGCCTGTGAGATGGCATCAATCGGAATGACAGCACAGAATCCAACAAAAAAGAAGAAAGATATGATAAAAGTGGACCTATACGTCCATAACTGCACTATTGCGTTCCCAGTTATTCGGGAAAGCCAGCCGTTGGCCATGATTTGGAAAAATATGAGGCTATAATAGAAGATCTCTGTACTTTAGACGACTCCTCAGCATGGGAATATTCTTTGGATGTGATGATCAAATGAAGAAAATCCATTCAAGTATTACTTCTCATATCACACAAGAATACCAAAACAAAAAAATCCAGCCGGTAGTGGTGTTTGGATGTGTCAAAATGAAACTCGATAGAGCACCATTTCCCCAGAACTGCTGTATTGGGAAGTCTAGCTTCTGTCGCGTAAATAAAAAGAATTTATATACAGAGCGTGTTTCTCTATTTACTTAAGCACACAAGACGAGACTAAGAGCCAAAAGAGGACCAAGAATGTCTACAGACTCGCGTTTCTTCGTGGAAAGCCCGGAGGTAAGCGTGAAGCACGAGAATGAGGACGCTTTTGACGGGCAGAAGGCCGTTTCAGGGCAATGCACTTTCACACCGATGCCTTCATCGCCACATGACAATAGCAGTGGTGATGGGGTCAAGATAGGCACGGAACAGAACTTGTTTGTGGCGAACAACGAAAGCGAGAACGAGGAGGAGGAAGAGGAGGGAAAGAAGAAGACCACGACTGCTGAGGACGAGGAAGATGAAGGACTGGAGGAAGACGACGGGTTCATGCTGTTCGAGTCGCAGATTGAGGCAATCATTCCTGATATGTGCCCCATACAGGCCCAGCTGCTCTTTGACAAGTACAAGAACAGTGAAAACACTCTGATGTCTGCTGTAAACGAGTACTATGACGCCCATGGACTTACAGGTGCCCCAGTGCAAGCCCTTGTGTCGGAAAGAGCCCCACCGTCACCTCCATATTCTAGCAACAAAGATTATTCTGTCCCTGAAAGACAATCCTCCATAATAAAACGGACTTTTGCTCATTCAAGTGACAAACCCAAGAGAAGAACGATTGTACCCGAGAAGAAATTATCGCCTTCAATCCATTGGAGAAGATTCATTGGAAGTCTGCAAGTGGTGGCATGGGCAACTAGACCCACAGTCAGCGCCATTCCATATGGGACTCCTCTAACCATTTCCAAAAATGCAGTGGCGCCCTCTGGACCAAGAAGAGGTAAATATGGTATGACTAACAGTGTCTCGTCATATATCAAGTTGATTCAAGATGAAAATATTCCACACAAGCGTAAAGAGGTTGGAAGGCTACCTGAAGATATCGCTACCATTTTGTTTCCCTTGATCGGCCATGATATTTGTGATTTTGATGTTACTTTGGTTTTATGTGATGGAAGATTGAGTACTGGTGACTCTTTCATTGTACAACTAGACTGTTATCTAACTTCCAAAACTTTTGAGAAGTATAAATCTGGTAATTATGATGAGGATATGAAGAAAATGAAGTACGGTTTCAACAATGGATCTTTTGAAACAGAAGAGGAGAAACAAATACGAGTTAGACAAGTTGCAATGTTGAAATTGTTCAATAAACTGAATTATCAAGTTAAAACTACCGATGTCCCTCAAGAGGATGAAGATGAAGTGATTGATTTAGATGATGAACAGCAAATTCGAAGTTTAGGAAGCTCCCAGAGAAATTCTCAAAATGAGCCTGTTGATCAGATGAATCTCAATCAATTGAAAGAATTTTATAGAAGAACTCAAACTGAAGGTATATTGGAATCTCTCCCGGAAACTGAAACGAGGGATAATTTCAAACTTGACTTGAGATCTTATCAAAAACAAGGTTTGACTTGGATGCTTAGAAGTGAAAGAGAACTAAAGAATAAAGATGAAGGTGATCTAATCAACCCATTATGGAAGGAATTCAAATGGCCAAAGGATAGATCATGGTTTGTGAGTAGAAATAAAAAGGAAAGACAAGTTTTCACTAATGATTATTTTTATGGTAATTTATACTCTGGTGAATTTTCATTAGAGAAGCCAATCTTGAAAAGTCTATGCAGAGGTGGTATTCTTGCAGATGAAATGGGACTTGGTAAAACGGTGTCTACTCTATCTTTGATCCATAATGTCCCATTTGATAAGGAGTTTGTCACGAAAGATGCATTTCAAGAAAATTATGCATATGGTACTACATTGATTATTTTACCAACTTCTCTACTTACCCAGTGGCAAGATGAGTTTCAAAAAGCAAATAATGATGATAGTCGATTTCTTGTTTATTATGGATCTGAAGTTGGGATGGATTTGAAACGAGAATTGTGTTGTGAAAGACCACCAATGGTTGTGTTCACAACATATGGTACTGTACAAAATGAATGGTCCAGAATTATAGATGAAAAAAAGAAGTCTGACAAGAACGGAATTTACTCTGTCAAGTTTTTTAGAGTCGTATTGGATGAAGGTCATAATATAAGAAATAGAATGGCCAAGACCACGAAGGCTTGTTATGATTTACAAAGTTCAAGAAAATGGATTTTAACAGGTACACCTATCATCAATAGGCTTGATGATTTGTTTTCCTTAGTGAAGTTTTTGGAACTCCAACCATGGTCTAATATCTCTTATTGGAATACGTTTATCACAACACCTTTTGAAAAAAAGAATTACAAACAGGCACTTGATGTTATTCAATCGATCTTAGACCCTATTTTACTAAGACGAACAAAGAGCATGAAGAAAAATGGTAAGCCATTAGTGGAATTACCTCCAAAGGAAGTTGTTATCGAAAGAATAAAATTTAGTCCAAGAGAATGGAATTTATATAGCTGGTTTTTGGCAAGAGCTGAATCATCTGTTCGTTCAGGGATCAAAAGAGGTGATATTTTGAAGAAATATACTTTGATTTTGGTTCACATTTTGAGATTGAGACAAGTTTGTTGTCATATGGATCTTATCAAATCAGGGAGTGATGAATTAGATGAAGATTTGTCATCCAAAGCCTTGACTAGTTCAATGGAAGTTCCAGAGGAGCTATTAGAAGACGGTGAAAGTTTCCAGATTAATGAATTAAATATGGTTAAATCAACCATTCATGAAAAATACCCAGATATGACTGATTTAGAATGTTCAATTTGTACCTCTCAACCGATTCCAATGGGGAACTTATCATTCACAGAATGTGGCCATGCATTCTGTTTATCATGTATTTTGGAGCATTGCAATTATCAAAACTTAAAGGGGAATAAATCTCTATGTCCAAATTGTCGTCATGAAATCTCATCATCCAGATTATTGAAAGCTCATGAATCAGTGAATGGGTATACGTTGGAAAGATTCGATGATGCTCTGAGGTCATCTAAACTGAATGCTTTGTTATCCCATTTGCGTATCATCAAAGATTCATCACCAAATGAGAAGGTGGTGGTTTTCTCTCAATTTTCTACATTTTTGGATATCATGGAAAGAGAGTTGAATCTGGAGAATGGATTAACAGTCTTAAAGTTCCATGGGAGACTAAGTATGGAGAAGAGATCTGATATCTTGAAAGAATTCAAAAAACCACGAGTCGGAGTTACTGTTTTACTATTATCATTGAAAGCTGGTGGTGTTGGATTAAACTTGACCGAGGCAAGTAAGGCATTCATGTGTGATCCATGGTGGTCACCAAGTGTCGAAGATCAAGCTATTGATCGTATTCATAGAATTGGCCAGGGGAATAGTGTTAAAGTGACTAGATTTATCATGGAGGGGAGTATAGAGGAGAAGATGTTACGAATTCAAGAACGGAAAAGAACCATTGGTGAAGCAGTGGAGACTGAAGAGGAGGAGAGAAGAAAAAGAAGAGTTGAAGAGATTCAAATGTTGTTTGAGAGTACATAGTAACTAGAGATTTTTATATATTGCATTTTGCATTGTCTATATAATCAATAGGCATTCACTTTTCAATAGAGGTTTCATGTTGATATTATTTGACTCAGCCCATTCTTCCAAAACGTCTCTTTGTATGTATAGAGTGTCCTTCAGTAGAACGATAATTTTCATGTATTTCAAAGTCATTGTGATATCGTCATGTCGTATTCCAGTTGATTTACTGAGAGCATCCAAAGTCACAGTGTCAACATCGGAGTATTCACCGAATAAGAACACTCTGCAAATCATTGCACTCCAGTACCTGAGGTAACCAACCAGTCCAAATGGAGAGAGTGGCTTTTCAGGTCCAGAGATGAGACCTTCAGCTTTTGAGAGTTCGTAGGAAAAGGCAATAAGGAGTGTTCCGAGATGTCTTCGTTGATATGGTGGGAATATGAGAATACATGCAAGGTTGTTTTTGTCAGTGGAGAGCATTTCCTTGGAGAAGAAGCCCATGGGTTTGTTGGTACCGTTTTCGTAGACGATGTAGAATTCAAAATGGTCTATTGCAAAGAAGACAGATTTGTTATCGAGGAAGAGCTTTGTGAATAGACACAAGTTCTGGGTGAACATAACATGTTTGGCGCCTCTGACACGCCTTATTGTGTGCTGTGTATCCCTGTACATGATTTTCCCGGGTTGTTTGTCTCTATGTGAGCAGATGAGTGAGTGGGTCTCGAAATCATCACCTTTATCTGTGTACTTGAAGCAGAAATCACACACAAATAGTTTATCCAGCCAGAACTGATCCTGTGTCTTGTTGATGTTATTATGGCCATGACTATGGCTAGCAGTACCCTTTACTCCCGGAAGACGACGGAATCCTAGCGTGGAGCGGTCCTTAGAGAAGTATACCGCAGAGCCGTACCAAGTGTTGAGCTCGTGCTCCCCAAAGCGCACCCGGGCAATGTTTGGTCGCTCAACAAGCCCGTACACGCCATCCTCGATCTCAGTCTTGTTGTCCATGGCACTAAAGACCCAGTTCCTAGTCCGGTGATTGCCGTGATCGTACTCAAAAGCACCGGATCAACAGGACTGCCATGGCTAAGGACCCGTCCGTCTAGCAGCGTTGTTTGATGATCATGCAGAATTCTTTTATTTCGTAAGGGCTCAGAACTCAAATGTACCGTACCGTAAAGTTTTCAGCTATAAAAAAATTTGAGAGCTCATCTCATCTCTTTGCGGGAAAACCACAACCACGAGATCTCAAGACTTTGGCGCCATGGGGAAGTACAGAAAGCGCTTCAACGAGAAGGCCCGCTCTGGGATGCTGGCCAAACAGGAGAAGCTGAAAAAGGCGAGACAGAAACAGTTTTTCCGCCATTTAGAAGACGGAAATGAAGGTAAACATGAGGAAGGAGCACCAGCTAAAGAAGTCACACAAGGGGGAGAAGAGCGCAATCCGAATGCCGAGATGCTGCAGCCACTGACAACGGTGGAGAAAGAGGAACGGAAGCGTAAATTAGAGGAGCAGCTGAGGCCACCAACAGAGTCCAAGATGTCGAGGCAAAAAAGAAAGAGACTGGATAAGTACATAGAGCATCAGCTAAAAAGGGAGGAGAAACAGGTGCTGATCCAGAAGTTACAGGACTCCAAGTTTGATACGTCATTGTTGACAAGTTCCAAGCTGCTTGGGACAGGGAAGCAGACCAAAAGAGAGGAGTTTGCGGAGGCGTTGTCCCTAGAGAAACAAGGTCGTGGAGATGAAAGAACTAAAGAGATCTTGTATGAGGAGCGTGAAGTAAAAGATTGGGACAAGGACATGCAGGATGACGAGAAGGTAGCTTCTGAGGGTGAAGGTGATGAAGATGATGAGAATGAAGACGAAGATGATGGTAAGTTTGGGTCTTTTGGTGATACGCAATCCTCATTTGTTGATTTAAGACCTGCCAAATTTGGTGGATTGGGCTCAGGGTTTGCCTTCCAGAATGTTGAAAAAAAGGTGAAGAAGACACCGAAGAAGAAGTACACATGGAGAGCCAAAGTGGAGGCCGAAGAGAAGCGTAAGCATAAGATTGAGGATGACGAGGATTTTGAATCCAGTGATAATGATGAGGAAGAAGAGGAAGAGGAGATAGGAGAGGAAGCGGAAGAAGAGGAAGAGGAAGAGGAAGAAGAAGAAGAAGAAGAAGAAGAAGAAGAAGAAGAAGAAGAAGATGATGATGATGATGACGATGAGGAGAGTGAAGATGAGCCAGGGGACCAAGAGAAACCAAAATTCGTACATAGTGCCACTGCGGAAGCGTTCAAAAACTGGGCCGATGATCAGCTAAGGAAACTTGAAGGCCGTGAGACGCCGAGTGCTAACCAAGTACCACAATATGACTACAAGAACTATGAACGTGTCGATCGTCCCGAGGACAAAGAAGATGGACTCAAAGAAGAATTCATCCCAATTGATGAGAATTCCAAACGTAAAGCCTTTTTCGTTTCTGTCAATAGACCAGATGAAATTCAGCGAACAAGACTTCAGTTGCCTGTGTATGGTGAAGAACATAGGATCATGGAAGCTATCCATCATAATGACACTGTGATTATTTGTGGTGAAACTGGGTCCGGTAAAACTACTCAAGTTCCTCAATTCTTGTACGAATCCGGATTCGGATCTTTAGATAATGAAGAAAACCCAGGGATGATTGGTATAACTCAACCAAGAAGAGTTGCCGCTGTGTCAATGGCTGAACGTGTCTCTAATGAATTAGGCGATCATGGTGATAAAGTTGGTTATCAAATCAGATTCGATTCTAGTACAAAACCAAATACAAGAATGAAGTTTATGACTGATGGTGTCTTATTACGTGAAATGATGACTGATTTTATCTTGGAGAAATATTCATCCATCATCATCGATGAAGCTCATGAACGTAATATCAATACTGATATTTTGATTGGAATGCTTAGTCGTGTTGTCAAGCTTCGTCATCAGCTGAATGCACAAAATCCATCAAAGTACAAGAAACTAAAATTGATTGTCATGTCTGCTACGCTAAGAGTCTCTGATTTTAGTGAGAACCCTATCCTTTTCGAAACACCACCTCCAATTTTGAAAGTTGAGGCCCGTCAATACCCTGTTTCTGTTCATTTCAACAAGCGTACAGAGTTTAATTATCTTGACGAAGCATTCAGGAAAACTTGTAAAATACATCAGAAACTTCCCCCTGGTGCCATTTTAATCTTTTTAACAGGTCAGAATGAAATCACTGCCCTAGTGAAAAAACTAAGAAAAGAATTCCCCTTTCAATCCAAGAAGTCAAAATATGAAGAAGATGATGGATTGCCAGAAGTGAGAATTAACTCCAAACATGCCGATACTGAAGCTGAAGAGATAGATTTTAGTGTTAAAGTGAAGGATGATGGTGAAATCTATGATGAAGAGATTGAGGATGGCGAAGAAGAAGGATTTGAAGAAACATTGGAAGAAGGCCAAACGGATAGAGATCCATTATACGTGCTACCTCTATATTCTCTATTACCAACGAAAGAGCAGATGAAAGTTTTCAAAGAACCACCAAAGGGTAGTCGATTATGTATCGTGGCTACAAATGTTGCAGAGACTTCTTTAACTATTCCTGGCGTGAGGTATGTTGTTGATGCTGGAAGATCTAAAGAACGTAAATATAATGAAGATACTGGTGTGCAAAGTTTTGAAATTGATTGGATCAGTAAAGCCAGTGCAGATCAAAGAAGCGGTAGAGCTGGTCGTACCGGCCCTGGTCATTGTTATAGATTATATTCATCGGCTGTGTATGAACGTGATTTCCCACAATTTACTAAGCCGGAGATTTTACGTATGCCAATTGAGAGTGTTGTTTTATCAATGAAGAGTATGGATATTGATAATGTGGTGAATTTCCCCTTCCCAACACCACCTGAAAGATATCAATTACATCAAGCTGAGAAGTTATTACAATTCCTTGGTGCATTGGATAAAGACAATCAAATCACTGAGCTTGGCAGAAATATCAGTTTGTTCCCTATCAGTCCTCGTTTTGCTAAAATGTTGATTGTGGGTAATCAACATGATTGTTTACCATACATTGTGGCCATTGTTTCTGCATTATCAGTTGGAGATCCTTTCATTAATGAAAATGAATTGGGCATCGATGAAGGTAATAAATCTAATGAAGGTGACGAAGATGAAGAACAAGAAAAGGAAGACCCAAGAGAAGTCGAGTTCAAACGTAAATTACGTGCAAAGTTCAACTCATCAAGGCAAATGTTTGGGAAATTGGATAAATACAGTGATGGATTGAAATTACTGAGCGCTGTTTGTGCTTATGATTTTGTTTCTGATGCCAAGCGTGATGTGTTTCTGCAAGACAATTTCCTAAGACCTAAACTTATGGAGGAGATCACCAAGTTGAGAAAGCAAGTGATGTACATCGTCAAAGCAAATACTACAAAGGAGAATGTTGCTTCGGTGGTCAGTAATAAGGAGTTGAAACTGGGAGTGCCAACTAAAGTGCAAGTGAAACTGTTAAAACAAATGATCACTGCCGGTTTCGTTGACCAGGTTGCCATTAGAGCTGATTTGGTTGATTCTGAAGCAAGAGTGACATCTAATACCAATATCATCAATATTCCATATATAACGGTGATACCGTCGAATGGGAACAACACCGAAGTGTCATCTTCATATGTTTACATCCACCCATCATCAATCCTGTGCAATACTGGAGAAATCCCACCTTCGTACCTGGTTTACAATTCTATCACTATGGGTGCTAACAACCGTCCCGAATCCAAAACCTTACCAAAAACAAGAATGAGATCGCTCTGTGATATCAGCGGGAAGGCACTTGCAAATGTTGCAAAAGACAGTGGTCTAGTGACATATTCGAAACCATTGGGGCCTCCATATGCTCCAAAACTACTGAATCTAAACCAAAGAGAGTGTTATGTCGTTCCAAGATTTGGTGCTGCTGTTGGCTCCGGGGGTGTCGGTTGGGACTTGCCACCTATCAAAGTTGTACAGAAGAAAGTGAGAGGTCAATGGATCAATGCATAGCTGATAAATACACTGTTTTATAGATAAAGACTGACAATCATCATGTAATAAAAGTTGTAGTGATAGAGATGTTTATTGAGTGTCCACATCTAGTATGGTTATGAACAATAGCATGTATTTCCAAAAGAGGAAATATTCCACACTAAAAATATCGGCCTTCAGCTTTTTCAGAAAAACATCAACAAAGAGCCAAAGAAAAGCTTCAAATTGACAACAAAGGTAAGAACTTTAGATTTTCGTAAAGCGGAAATAACACCCAGACATCATGACAACTAGCGAGAACGTATTTGAAGAGGTTCTCAGCAATGTGGTGAGCGTCCTCCTGGATGCGGATAGGGAGAAAGTATTGGAGACATCGATCCCGTGCAATTTCAAAGAGATGGACCCGCAACTCATAACCGCGTCATACCAGAAATTCACTGCGGAAAACAACAAAGATGACAGTGCAGATACTGTGGAGACCACAAACATTATAGAAAAGGCTCAAAAGAAGGAGTATAAGACAGCATACGATTTTTACCACGATGTGAGACTAGCTGCCTCGATTTTGATCAACGATCTGGAATTGGGAAGTGAGAAATACGTTACTGTGGACTCATTCTACAAACTTGCGTCAGAATTGTTTTTGAGAGAGTGTTATAGACTGAACATCCATATAAAGGAATTGAAAGAGAAGAAAGAGGCTGCGTGGAAGGATGTTGAAGAGTCTGGATTAGAGGAGATGCTTGATGCTGATTTCGAAAAGATTTGTTTTTCATATTCCGTTGGTCATTCAGAGTCGTATGTGATCTTAACACAGAATAACATTCCATTATTCTCATCTTTGAACTCAAGATCAGCATTGGATGAAAGAGAGGTGGTTTTACCTGATCCTGTTGCATCAACTACTGTGATTCCTAGCAGTATATCTGAGGTGCCTTCGACATTGAGTGATGTGTCTCCTACGTCCACTCGTTATCCTAACTCAAACGGACCCCAGACACAAATATTGAGCAGGTTTCTGCATCCAAATTGGTATTCACTGCCTACTTCTAAATGGCTAGAGACTAGTGATTTACAAAGTTTTGCTCCACTTATTGATGAACAAACAATAGTGGTTTCATCAGCTGATAAGGGAAGACTATGGCTTGAACATATCGGAATGAAGAAGTTGGCAGAATGGAACAAGGTACAAGATGTTGATGAGAATATATCAACCCAAGTGGAAGAAGTCCAAGATGAAGTGATGAAAGATTCTGGGGATCAAGAAACAGAAAAGAGTGTAGAGGAAACTGATTATACATTGACACCTGAAGATTATTTCAACCTTTATGAATGGAATGGTTATAATTTCATTGAAGATGAAGAGCTTGAAGCATATGAAAATGGTACTGAGCAAGAGTATTTGAATGGGAAATTACAACAATTGTACGATTTAAGACAAGAAAGATTACAAAAGGGGAATAAAGTCCCTTCAGAGAACGAACAGAACACTTATTATTCGTGTTTCAGAATTTTGAAAGATATCATCAGTATTGGACAAGCTGTACCTGATATCAAGCATTCTAATCTCCTACCAATTGAACAAATGATCTATACAGGTACGCTACCAGTTCCGCAACAAAATCCAGTATCCAGTGGGTACAAGAAGAAGTATCAAAAGAAAAGATAAAGATAATGGCGAGGGGAAATGAATCAAAGAAGGGGAAAACAACACTTCATGTATGTACAATACAATAATCGTACGTTTTATAGACTTGCTTACGAAAAAAAAAATAAAGTGAAACAAATTATAACGTAATTCTAAATGCTCATCTATATGTCATGTCATGATTGTAGGTTTCAGAAATGGACTTCTTTACCTAGTGCGAATGCTAGTATTAAATAGAAATTGAAGAAGGAAATCCCACCCCAAGTTAGGATTGCCAATGTTCTCAACGTTGTACCATTGCTATAATCGACAGTGTTGCCCTTCAATGATGTAATGTCTGTAGAAGAAGTACCGTATTCCGTAGTTTGATCATCTGGGTTGAGAGTCAAGGCAGTGGTTTCGTCAACTTGTTCGTCCTCAAGGGCTTCCACTTGCATATACTTCTTGACAGAGGTAAAATAGATCAATGGAGCAGAGACAAAGGGGAGAATTAAAGATAAGACAACTTGACTTCCATTCAAAATATCAGAAATTCCCTTTCTACCCATTGTCAAAGTGACAAAGAGACAAGGGACAATAGCAATCAATCTTGTCACAATTCTTCTCACCCATGGACTGAAACTCCATTGGATGAATCCTTCGCTGACAATCTGACCAGCCATCGTACAGACAATCCCAGCACTTTGCCCACTAAACAACATCGCAAGAGCGAAAATCAATCCAGCAGCAGGTGAAATATATCTTGAAAGCATTTCGTAAATGGAGAGTAAATCAGCATCTGCAGCGTCTGGTTGACCGTATAAAGTTGCCCCAGAGACAATTAGGATTGCTGAATTGACAAAAGTAGCGACAAGAAATAATGAAATGATTAGTTCTGCGTATGAAATGTTCAGACAGTATTGTAATGCTTTTAAAGAAGGTTGATTAGAGGAGACGTTAGCTCTGTGGTTGTGTTTAAGGTCATAATCTCTCAGTCTCGGTTGTACCAACGAAGAGCCCAAATACAAACTATGAGGCATCACTGTGGCGCCAAGGATTCCAAGAGCCTCATATGCTGCTTTCTCCTCCATGAGCTCTTTAGAAGGTAAAAACCCTTTAAACAAACTCCATTTATCAGACACTTCGATTCTGAACAGCTCCATGAGGAAGCACGCCACTGTTAAAAATACAAATATTCCAACAAAAGTCTCAAATCCTCTCACGTAATTCATCGAGTTGGATTCTGGTTTATATGCAAACAAGATAATAACGACATCAAGTACTGTGAGCAATACACCGTAGTTTAGCGGTATATTGAACAGAATCTCAAGAGCAACTGCAGTACCAACAACTTCTGCAAGATCAGTAGCCACAATAGCAAGCTCTGCAAAGACATATAGCGTCAAGTTCAACCAGCGTGGCAGATGTTTGCGACAGTTTTGGGCCAAGTCGAGTCCCGTGACGGATCCCAGTTTGATACAGAGACTTTGCAAGATGATGGCAAAGATATTGGAGACAAAGATGGCAAAAAGAAGCTTGTACTGGTAGTCTGCGCCTGCTGCCACCGCCGTGGAGTAGTTCCCCGGGTCCATGTACGCAACAGACACCATGATCCCCGGACCTATGAACTTTGCGTACTTGATGAGGAGGTCTAGTACTGCCATTGCGGGTATTATATGCTATATGTTTTCTGTTGATGTTATCGAATGGTAGTGGAAATGAGTTCAATTAGCAGCTTGGCAGTAGAAATATAATGATGTTGTAAGGATTTACTGAAGAATTCACCAATAGATTGGAAATCAAACGAACAATTATTTGATTATTGTTGCCATATGACATAAAATTGATACGCGAATCCAGTTGCCTATTCAGGGAACTGCCTAATTGGGGGTATTTCCCCGATCTACAGAAAAAAAATACAAGCAGAAAAACATCAACAAATCCAAATCAAAAGCACCAAAACAAAGGCAAACCGACACCAAGATCCCCTCCGCAATGGAACGCTCGAGACGCAACAGGCTCAGCGAATTGTACGGTGGCAATGCGAGCCAGCCGGGAACGCCCGCAATTCTTCGCCAGCGAGCCGCCAGACAACAAACCCATCAGCATCAACAACAACAACAACAACACCATCTACAAGATCACCACAGCATAAAGAAAGAACACACCCCAAAACTTCCACAACGCCACACTGTACAACCACAAGATCCACTGATTCCGCCCACTATTTTGGACATTGGATCACAGAGAGCGTTTGTCCTTGTACTCTTTGCCATCATTCAGTCGTACAAGGCCTATGATCTTATTCTATTCAAAAATAGTTTACCGGTCTCTGCATTTTTGGGACTGGGGTTCCCAAGCAACCACTTCAATTTCATCACCAAATACTTGGTCTATGACTCTGCCTTCTTATACTTCCTCCCAGTACTGAGGATTCCATCCCTCAGATTCCGCACACCAGTCGTGCTCTTGCAGATCGCTCTCATGTTTCTCATCAATGTGTTCTTAGCAAGTGATCTGAGCTTCCCACTGACCACGGTACTTCTTGCAGCTTGGAAGAAACTCAGCACAAGTGACCTCACCATCCTGGGATCCAAAGCTCGCACAGGAAGCACGATATACGATCCTTCAAAGCATTTCAAAGGTTCTTACACGATCAAGATCTTACCAGAAAATACTGTCCAATTGAACCCATTCCAGGACAGTTTCTGCTTGCCATATGGCGCATCAAACTACCGCATAAACGTTCCCGTGAGACTCAACTCCAGTTCAGAGATTGAATTGATGCAAGTTCAGTACACAGATTTCGATACTAGTACTCCAATTATGCTAAATTACACCAAGAGAGACATCAAGAGATTTGACATCAAAAATATCAACGACCTATATGAAAAGGACCATGTTGCTGGGCCAAACATCCATTACTTGAATCTTCCAATCTCTAAAACTGGTCTTTATGAAATCCATCAAGTTATGGACTCTAAACATCTGGGATTGAGAAATTATCGCTCACCTCTAATAGTTCCTTACTGTCCAACTGCTGAAATCAAGAACACAGATTCATTATCCCAGGATAAGTGTAAAGGTGATTTATATGATGTCAAATTCACAATCGAAGGTGTCCCACCTTTGAAACTGAAGTATAAAAAATTGATCAATCATGATGTTCAAGAGTTTAGCGATCAAAGTTTACAACCAGAATCATTTCACAGTCCATTGAATAGTCATGGCGGATCTAGAGTGTTTACAAAGGAACAATTGAAAGATTTGAGCTGGGCCAAGATTAGACCTGTCGATGTTGAATTGGCAAACCCAGTTAAAGAATTAGGTGATTATTCTTATAGAATTGAGGAAATCGTGGATGGACTTGGGAACTTGGTAAATTTCACAGAAAGTTTGAAAGACAATGATGATTTGTTCAAACAATACAATCTTCTTCAAAGTTTTTATGCTCATGATCTACCAAAAGTCCATTTGAATGAAAAAATCAACAAAAACACTGCTACAAAGAGATCGTTAGTGCTTGCTGTTGACCAGGGAGCTGATGATGCTGCTCCATTTCATACAGAGATCCAGTTTATAAGTGAAGATGAGTCGGAGTCTAAGACAATTAACCATGTTTTCAAAAATGCTTATGATGAATATAAGATTGAAAAACCAGGTACTTATACTTTGAGATCTGTCAAATCAAGATTCTGTCCATCAGTAATTAGTGGACGTACATCAGTTTCGGTGTCATTGCCTGTCGTTCCACAATTGAAAATCAATTCCAAACCTATCACTGATTCTTGTGTCGGTCAAGTCGGTTTAGTCTTTGATATGTCATTTGTGGGTACACCTCCATTCAATTTAGAACAGCAAGTTTTCCGTATAAACAACAACGGCCAAAGACAATTACAAGGGACAAAGAAAATA
Source organism: Xingzhongia strasburgensis (assembly GCA_030574715.1). Lineage (NCBI taxonomy): Eukaryota > Fungi > Ascomycota > Saccharomycetes > Phaffomycetales > Wickerhamomycetaceae > Xingzhongia > Xingzhongia strasburgensis. The sequence goes on from JAJMFO010000008.1 coordinate 109,209, forward strand.
CATTCACCAGGTACGAGATACCGTTTCTCATTCGAACCACAACAAGAGGGGAACTACGAAATTGCATTCACCAAATTGATGGACAGTTTGTATTCAGATCCTATTGAGCTCTCTCCTGCTACTGATTATCTATATACAACTTCAATGAGAGTGAAACCAAATGCTGAGGTCTCTAACTATCATAAGAACTCGTTATGTCTAGGATCAAAGGGGAAAATTCCAATTCAATTCAAAGGTGAAGCTCCATTTACGTTGGATTATGATGTTATTGATACTTCAACTAACAAGAGAGTCCCTTACACTATTAAAAATATCAGCTCAAACATATTTGATTTGGAAACTATTGAATTCAAGACAGGCGGTGAATATATCGTTTCATTAACTTCCGTGGAAGATTCATCAAGTTGTTTGGTTAATTTGAATGGTGCTGATGCCAAGATTGCAATCAGAAGAGAAGTCCCATCTGTGGGATTTGGTATTTCTGAAAGCACAAAGATCAAACAAGGTGATAAATTGGATATTCCATTGAGATTGTTAGGTGAAGGATCATTCCAAGTTGAATATGACTACTTTAATCCAGAAGGTAAATTTGTTTCAAGCCATAAAGCTCTTTTCAAGAATGCATACAAATCTGAATTAGAAGTGACTCAAGCTGGTACATACAAGTTAAAATCAGTGAAAGACAGTCAATGTCAAGGTGTTGTTGATTCCTATGACACTTATGAAGTCACTTATCACACAAAGCCTTCTTTAAGGGTGAGTGAACAACCTTCGATCAGTCATATTAGAGACAATGTTTTTGAAAAAAAGAATGTTTGTCAATTCTATGAAGATTCCATTGATTTATCAATCACCGGATCACCTCCATTTGCAGTGGATTATACAATCATCAGTCCAGATGGCAAAAGGTCACAATATTCAATTTCAGTGGCTACTAAATTCTCTTCACTGAGATTATTGAACGATAAAGGTGGTGAATACAAATATATCATTACTGGGATTTATGATTCAGTTTATTCGAAGCATGATTTAGAAAAAATCCATTATAAGATTGACCCAATCACTATCAGACAACATGTGAATCCTTCTCCAAGTGGCGAGTTTAAACATAAGAGAAAATCATACAGAACATGTACGACCAATCTATTAGAAAAGAATCTTTTAGAACCTATCAAACTGAATATCCAGGGCAAGTCACCATTATCTGTGACTTTTGAAATCTTCCATGAAAGTTCTTCTAAATCTGAATTTTTGACCATGAATAACATTGATGCATCATCTGATCTGAAGGACTTATATCGTGGATTGAAATTAGGAAATCATGTTGTTAGTATCTCTAAAATTGTTGATGCTGATGGTTGTGTCCAAGAAAACTTCCCAGAGAGTAACTATATTTCTATTGCAATCACGGATACTCCAAAGATCAATCAATTGGACTCCAGTATTGATTATTGTGTTGGTGATCATATCGGTTATCAGTTGATTGGTTCACCTCCTTTCACAGTGGTTTATTCATTTAATGGATTGAATTTGAAGTCAGTGGAACAATCATCTCAATTTGTTAGACTCGCGTCTGAACCAGGTATCATCAACATTGAATCCTTGCAGGATTCTTCATCCAATTGTGTTGTTAATTTCACCTTGCCAGAATACCGTGATCAATCAGAGAGATTATCCATACAAGTGCATCAAATACCTTCAGTGGAATTGAGTCAAGGTGATTCTATCATTCAAGATATTCATGAAGGCGACCAAGCTGAGATTATATTCTCATTTGAAGGTACACCACCATTTTCTTTGACATATGTTAGAACCGAGGAAGTTTCACCAAAGAGAGGAAAGAAGAGATCAGAAGTTGTTGAAACTCATACAGTTAATGATATCTATGCTTATGAGTATAGAGTGCTGACGAGTTTACAGGGAAGATATGAAGCCATTGAAGTCTCTGATGCCTTCTGTGTGGCAAGAAATGAGTGAAGTAGGGGAAAAAAAAGTGTAATTTAGAAAACTAAAAAACGGTATATAAAAGTTTAGTTGATTACTTTTGTAGCTTTGTTAGATATGATATCGTGATTTCGTCTATTAAATGAGTGATTCTAAGAAGGGTATAAGTTCTAAAGATATATGCAAAGGAGAGAGTGAGTCGTAAAGGATGGATAATTCAAATGCTTTGGTTTAAAGTTCTTATATGAAAAGTAGTTTCCCAGTATTGTATAAGAATTCTGGAGCTTCAAAGTCTTTTGCTTGTACGCCCAACTGGTTCAAAACGGTCAAAGTCAAACCGTCAATCTTGCCAACACAATCAGAAGAGGTGGATTGAGTAAGATGTATGGAGTAAGAAGAGTGATCTTTGCTAGCTGGACATAGGGTGAAATCTGTGAGACCATTGTAAGTCAATTTCCCCCCTATTATTGAGAATGTGATTCTTGATTTTTCCTCATCTGTATTAGCCACGGATCTTGAGTTCACCAGGGATAAAGTCCCGTCTTCTGATAGTTTCAAGATTTGCTCGTTCATCTTGAAAGAGCCCAGACTTGATAACAGGCCAGAGAACCATTCACTTGCAGATTTTTGACTAGAAGAAGGAACAACTCTGAGATCCGAGTCCCCCTGAAGCATGACTGTTTCATAGTTGAGAGTGTGAAATTGCTTCTCCACCATAAGCGAGTATTTGAATTGCTTTGTAGGAAGACCAAAGATGAGACTTATATGTAGGAAGAGTATGAGTATCTTGGAGAGCATTGTTTCTGTTGTGATTGTGTATTTGGGAGTCTTGTTGAGTGTGATAAGAAACATGAATTTACAGAGGAAAAGAGAATATCGACTCTTTATATACAATCCCAGATGGCTTGCAAAGAAAATGAATTAGAGATAAAAGCCATGGGATCTGCCATTCAGATGAAATTACATACATGAGAAGTAACGAGGTACGCACCGCAAAACGTAAACAAAGAGCCGTTGCATCAAAGCTAAAAATGGAAGAGCTTACACTATCGAAGAAAAGCTGTCCCTTGCACATATCCGTTTGTGTGCCTGTTGATGGTGAGACTAATTATTTTATTTCCTCTTCTTTATTATATTACTCGCTTAAAAACTACGTCATTCTTTGTTGTTTTGGAGTCTATTTTTAGGGTCTGGCGTGTTCTATGCAGGGCGGTGCGTGATAGGCGCAGCTAGTTGCATTAGCGATGAAGAGTTTATTTTTTTTCGGGTTTGCAGCCAGCAGATTTGTTTGTTTTCGGTTTTTTGTTTTTAGCTGTTGTTGTTGTTGTTTAGGAGATTGGAGAGATTAGTCGTGGGCAGGGCCACACAATGATCTATGGGTTTGCTATTGATTCTTGAAAAAATTCTGATTGGAGCTGTTTATACGGTACTCCGTATATCTAATACTGTTGTTGTGTAGTAGATATGATTCTTCCGAGTTGAGTTTCTTATTAGATTTTAGCTTGTAGCTCGACTAAATTTCCTCTACAATTGATTTGAAAACTTATAAATTGGAGTGTACATTAGATATTAACAGAAGCCAGGCATAGACCTGGATGAAGAATCGTTAGAAGAAGATGAAAATTGGTTCATAGATTTTGAGTAAGGTTATGTGTAGATTTCTTTCAAGGAAATTACAAGACCAAAGCAGCAGCGGCAGCAATACCAGCACCTAAGGAAACAGCGTATTTAGCAGCACCGTTTTCAGTTTGGGTTTGGATAACAGCAGATGAAGATGAGGAAGCAGAAGAGGTGGAGTTGGAAGAGTTACCAGAAGAAGAGGAAGAGGAACCTGATGGGGTGAAGTCAGCGATAGCAGAACCATCAGTACTTCTTGGACTCAAGGAGACAACTTGGGATTCATCAGAACCAGAAACCTTAACCAAGTCATCCGAGATGTAAAAGGCAGAGGAGTCATCGTATTGCAAGTATCCGTTAGAGATGGAGAATGGAGAGGAACCATCTGAGCCAGTGGAGATACCATCATCGCTGACAACGGCGTAAGACCCATCAGATAATTTCAATTTACCATCATCTGTAACAACAGCTTCGACAGCGCTTGAACCAGAAACAGAGAATTCATTGTTGTTCACGTAGATAGTACTGTATTGGTATTCAGAACCAGATCTTAAGACAATAAGACCGAAAGAGTCAGAGTCGGCAGCAGCGACGGAGGCAAGAGCTAAAGCAGCAAGGGATCTGATGACGGAGAATTGCATTGTTGTGTGTAGTAGTAAGAGCGAGTGTATGGAGAGCGAAAGTCTTCTGAATAATCGATGAGAAAGGAAACACAAGAATTAAGAGAGTAGGAAAACCAGGGGTCCTTGGTCTCCTTTTATACACGAGATCACTGGATAACTGACAAGGTTCTAATTATAAACATTCCAAACACAAGTGACAACAAACCAAAACAACAACAGATCGTTCATGCACCCACCATGTTATTATTTCTCTGGCAATTCTGCGTATATGGAAGTGCTAAAAAATAGTTTTCTGCACGGGTTCCTGCTTATGCGTCTCACTATAATCTCGGGAAAACAAGGCTAAAAACAACGATGAAGGTTGAGATTTTTGAGATGAGTCAAAAGGAGTGTTTATGAAGCTTGTAAAAGTAGATATAACACAAGATGATGTCTCCAGTGGAACGTGGTAAATGGCTGCAAACAACCAAACTTCATCTAAAAATCAACACCATTTCTTTTTCCCGACATCTTGGAAATCTGCACGTAACGTCATTCTTGCATGCGGAAATTTGAACCCTTAATTTTATTATTTCCCAAACGGCATGATCGTTGAGCCATAACGAGCTTACAAGTGCGGCAATCTCACCATGCTGGGCTCCATCTTTCCCTCTTGGCGTGGAGAAAGTGGTGATTATAATGATGTAATTGAAATCATTTACTACTTCGTACTACCGATGGTTAATCTTATTATTGGTGTTTTCATTGACTGGGGGTGTCTCGATTGGTAAACACCATGTTGCCGTTCTCATCTTGGCAGCTGGTTTATCTGCACATAGGGCCAATTCTTGTAGATGATGGTACCAACTAGAAATCATTATAATAACCTAACCAGCCCAACCAATATACATATTCTCAGTGATTAGATCTTGAAATCACTCTTCCCACCTTTTTTAGCAATCACCCTCATATCTCTGATGACAATCCGTTTATCCACAGCTTTACACATGTCATAAACGTTCAAAAGAGCTGTAGACACACCCATCAATGCTTCCATTTCGACACCGGTCTTAGAATCCGTCTTTACCTCACAGACAACTCTCATTTCATGATCATTGACAATTCCAATATGGATTGACGCCTTTGTTAGTGGTAATGGATGACAAAGAATAATCATTTCAGAAGTTTTCTTTGTCCCTGATATACCGGAAATTCTAGCAACACTGAGAACATCTCCTTTTTTATTGTTATTAGACATTATTTGTTCAATTGGAATAGGATTGGAAAATGTTATGAATCCTTCAGCTTTGGCATGCCGGGAAGTGACCTGCTTGTCCGATATATCAACCATCTGAGCTTCTCCCTTCTCATTCAAATGTGTAAGCTTGGAATAACATCTCACACTGTTTTGGAAGGGAGAGTTGTGAATGTATGGTCTTAAATTTGATCTCATCATGTTACCTATAATGCAAGGTTAGTATTATAACTCTTCTTAAATACTCCATCCCTTCCAAACTCACCCACCAATCAATATCATAGGTCTGTTCTTCATACTGGACAATTCATCCAACCCAGCATGGGCCTCTTTCTTGTTTTGAACACTTTTCCCTATAGTTTCCAAAAGAGTTTGCTCTGAAGCACGAGATCGAAGTAAATCTCTCAATGATACTTCATCATTACCAAACAGACATACCTTCAGGTTCCCGTCAGATGTGATTCTGAGTCTGTTACAACTTGAACAGAAATCATCTGTCATTGAAGATATGAAACCAATTTTGCCCTGAAATCCAGGGATTGTATACGATTTAGAAGTTTCGCCATGATTTGCTGGCTGTTTATGGATCATTGGATATTCGTTAGAAATCGTTTGTAAGATCTCATCAAAGCTAACAACTTTATTCAATTCCCATTTATTCCCATCAAAGGGCATATACTCAATGAATCTCACTTCCAATGGGTAATATTTAGCCAATTTAACAAAATTCATAATTTCATCATCATTCAAATTTCGTATTATCACAACATTCAACTTCACTTTAGGGACATTGAGCTTCAATGCATTCTCAAGACTCTTCAAGACATTCTGTAGTCCATTTCTTCTAGTTATAAGGACAAATTTCCCCTCCACAAGTGTGTCCAATGACAAGTTCAGCCCTGTGAGACCAGCCTCCACTAATTTGGGCAGTTTTCTATGAAGTGCAATTCCATTAGAAGTCAGACAAAGTTCCTCGACACCGGGAAGTTGACTTATTCTCTCCACAATTTCCACAATGTCTTTACGAACAGTGGGCTCCCCACCAGTAAGACGAATTTTGTTCACTCCTTGTCGTACAAACATCTCTGCCAATGTAACGATCTCATCTGTCTGTAACATATTTTCCGGTGGTTGTAAGGGAACACCTTCTTCAGGCATGCAATACAGACATCTTAAATTGCATTTTTCCGTGATAGAGATACGTAAATAGTTGTGTTTCCTATTGTATTTGTCCGTAAGGAAATGGGAGAAAGGTTTGGCTGTTTTCACAGCATGCCAGCGAGCAGTACGTGGCGTTTGCTGTGCTAAAGAGTGGAATCTCTTGAACACCAAGCTCATGCTGTCCTATCGCATCATGAACATACTAATTTTATCTTCAAATTGTTTTTAGAAATTTTAGATTACGATAAGGTCGCAAGTCTCACTTGTCATGTGACAGAGTGCGTCACATACCGGGACAGTCCCAATCTCAAAACCATAAAGTCTCCAGATTTGTATCGAACTTACAAATACAATACAGACAAACAGACTTATAGGACAACATGGGACAGAGATCCAGCAGACTCACACAGGAGAGACAGGAAGAGGCTCGTTTGAGACGAAGACGTTCTTCCACGACAAATACGGGGGCGCCTCCACCGCAGCGGAGACGTTTGAGATTTTGGCAGGATCAGTCAAACAGTGGTGATAGCAGAAACGGTAGACAAGGCGGCAGCGATAGAAGTACAAGACAAGACATTCACAATGATAATAATAACAGCAATGACAGCAGCACAGAAGAGGATCGTTTCATTGAGCAGTTGGACGGCATCACCTCCCAGCTCGTAAACGCAGTCTCACAACATAATTCCCAAGCACCGTCAGCATCGGCCCCAGCAGGAGCAGCAACAACATCAGCAGCGGGGACGGGAACTTCAACAGAAAGAGAAGGAGGAGGTCTTATGAATAGCAGAGACTCAAGCCCCGTGCCTTTTGAGCATCAGGCAGAGATGCTTTCCAGACTTCTGGAAGTGGCGGCAAGCTCGACGGTAAACACTCTAATGGGATCCGCCATCGCCAATGGCAGACGGTTTGACAATGCTTCACGCCCACAAACAGGCGAGGACCACGACTCCACTTTCCAGGAGTTTGTCTCAGCCCTGCGTAACGGGCTGCTTGTCAACGAGCTCACGAGAAACTACACTGCCAACAGCATGTCCTTCTTTAGAGCATTTCGGTTTGATAATGGGAATACCACCCATGACCGTAATAGCACAAATAATAATGATGAAGATGTGTCCTCTGTGCCCGTCATGATCATTGGTGTGAGATCTGTGGAGCAGAGTCACGACGAGCCATTGGCGGAAACAAATGACCATGACCATGACGATGACGATGACGATGTGGATTGGTTCATCAGAAATACGAGTTCAAGAAGTGGGCCTCTGAGAACAACAAACGGAGACCATGAATCGATTCCTGCACATAACGACGGTGTTAATAATGAGAATAACATCAACACGACTAATGATACCACCAACACATCGTCGGCATCTCCATCTTCAGCATCGGGTCAGAGATCTTGGGTCATTTTCGTCATGGGGAATTCATTTGCCTGGAACCATCCACTATTGACGGCACCTTCCTTGATGAGTGAAAATCCAACATACGAGGACTTACTCAATTTACAAGATTTGATAGGAAATGTCAAGGCTGAGGTTGCCACAGAGGAGGAACTAGGGCAACATGATGATCAGCTTTTTGAATTTAAGAAGCTTGATGAATGTGGTGAAGAGTTCAAACAGTCTACCTCTCATAAAGTGCTGGAATCTTCACTAGATCGCTGCCAAATCTGTCTCACAAACTACGAGAATAACGAAGTCGTCAGAAAACTATCGATTTGTCAACATTTTTTCCATAAAGATTGTCTTGATACCTGGCTTACAAAGGGAAAGAATAACTGTCCTTTATGTAGATCCAAAGGTGTCGAAACTAATCAAGAAAATGAAAATAGAGATACCACTGCAACAAATACTACAACCACGGCTTGATATTATGACCTGATTCTTCTTTTTTATTGCTTTGATGATTTTATACGATACGGTTTTACAAGGTGTAATGGTTATGATATTATAGTTTTTGATTTTGAATACAAAATGACTTGATAACTAGCATTGTAATCTCAGAATAATTCTAGATCATAATCGCTTTCTGGTAGATATGAAACTAAAAGTGTTCTTTCATTGTATTTTCTCCCCATTAATGCACGAGCTGCCTTAACGCACTCTTCTTTAGTCTTGAACTTCATAAAAACCTTCCCAATACTAGTATTCAAGTGTTTCATATTTCTCTTGTAGTCCGCATCAGGTTTAGGTACTTTGATAGAAACAATTTGCCCAAATTTCCCACATTCTTGCTCAAAATCTTTGATTACTTGATCGTAAACACTTTGTTTTTTCAAATCTTCTGGATTAATACTATTCAATACTATTAAAACATTAGATTCAATATTCGGCTGAGTAGACGCAGCAATCTTCCCAATAGATCTAAAAGTAATCTGTTCATCTTGAATCAACGAGCTTCTAGAGGCAAACATAGCATACAAGGTAACATCTCCTATAACAATCTCATTGATCTGTTTCAAAGCAACTTCAGGATCGAAGCTATTGAACTTCACAAACACCAATCCAGTAGATTCCCCTTTATTATTTTTAATCATCTCAGTCACAACGTCTTTAGAAATCTCCTGCAAATCTTCCAAAATTTCCTCCTGCGTGATATCAACAGGGACGTTAGTGATAACAAGCTTATCCTTACTGTCAGGTATTTTGGCTTCATTCTCCTCTGTGATCAACGGCGTTATATAGCTAGCTGGACGTTCAATTTTAATCCCTAAATTCAACTCCTTTTGGAATTTCTTGAATGCAGAATAAAGTATTGTTGTGATCTCGGGCTTTGATAGATGCAAAACCAAGAATTTATTGACAAATAACTTATGCTCAACAATAAAGGCACCTTCAATCTCCAAAGAATTGATGAAGTTTGTCAAATTCGTAACTAATCTCTCAACTGGGTATAAAGTGAACTCAATCCCAGAAATAATCAAAGTTTTTGAGCTCCTTGAGGACAAAGCATCGATATTGATCTGTTCAAACAGAATAGATGTATGCTGGTTCAAATCTCCGCTATTCACTAAACCTTCCAATTTGGAAATGTCCACTCTTCTCGCCTCACCGGGAAGTGGGAAAAGTCCTGAGATTTTGGCTCTTTCAGAACTCACTTGGGCAAATCCTTTAGGTTTGATGTCCCATAAAGAATTACGCTCCACTTTATCAATTGGTACAACATTGGTCAAATCCTCTTGAGACAAATCTTCAGTCTGTTCTCTAAATTCTCCTCTATCTCTGTAATCATTTCTGTAACTATCTCTCTCTTTATACCGGGAACCTTCATAACGATCGTAGCGGTTATTTCTAGTATCACGCCTGTAGTCCCTGAAGCCTCTAGAGTCCTGACCTCTATAATCTCTAGAATCATCCCCCCTAAAGTCCCTAAAATCTTGTCCTCTGTGATCTCTAGAGTCTTGACTCCTGTAGTCTCTGTGGTCTCTCTGATCTCGCGAGTCCCGTTGTCTGTATCCACCTCTGTAATCTCTCGTGTCTCTTGAATCTCTTGAATCTCTCGTGTCTCTTGAATCTCTTGAATCTCTTGAATCTCTTGAATCTCTTGAATCTCTTGAATCTCTTGAATCTCTTGAATCTCTTGGGTTCAATAATCTTACATCTCTTGAATCTCTAGAATCTTTCGAATCTCTAGTATTTCTCGTATCCCTTGTATCTCTAGGTCTTTCTCTGTCCT
>JAJMFO010000008.1:119482-130151 GCA_030574715.1 Xingzhongia strasburgensis
TAGCGGTTATTTCTAGTATCACGCCTGTAGTCCCTGAAGCCTCTAGAGTCCTGACCTCTATAATCTCTAGAATCATCCCCCCTAAAGTCCCTAAAATCTTGTCCTCTGTGATCTCTAGAGTCTTGACTCCTGTAGTCTCTGTGGTCTCTCTGATCTCGCGAGTCCCGTTGTCTGTATCCACCTCTGTAATCTCTCGTGTCTCTTGAATCTCTTGAATCTCTTGAATCTCTTGAATCTCTTGGGTTCAAACTTCTTACATCCCTTGCATCTCTAGAATCTTTCGAATCTCTAGTATTTCTCGTATCCCTTGTATCTCTAGGTCTTTCTCTGTCCTGCTCCCTCGTGTCTCTAGAACGATAACTGTATTGTGAGCCCGCTCCCGACGGTATTTGTCCAGAGCGCGTAGGTTTTGGTGGCGTACTTTCAATCGAATTCTGACCTGTCTGCTGCTGCTGCTCCTGTAGAAGCTTTTGTTTTAAGGCCTCTAAGACATTTTGAGTACTCATCTTGGGCGGAGATTGTTTGATTTGAGCTCTCTTGTCTGCTATTTCTATGTCTCTTCAGGAAACTTTCTTCTATGAGGCAAGGGAAAAAAAAAAAAATAATAAGCGCTTTGGTTACTAAAAAAACGGATAATAAATGGCAGACCCTCAGCAATAAAATTCCGGACAACTATCATCTCAGTGTTGACGTGTAAAGAGAGATCTTTTCCATTGAATTCTTTACTTCTTCTTTTGATCTGTTCAACTATTTTCATTTGCCACCTAGAAACAAACTGAAAGATGAAGCTACGATTACTGCTAGCACTGCTTGCCACAGCTTACGGCGCCATGTTGGGTCTTGATTTGGGGCAGGACTTCACCAAAGCTGCACTCGTGGCGCCTGGTGTCCCATTCGAGATTGTGATGAGTGCTGATTCGAAGAGAAAGGACGTCTCGGGACTCGCTTTTAAACCACTGGGAAATGATGATGACATTGAAAGACTTTATGGCTCACAGACAGCATCCTACTGCACGAGGTTCCCACAGCACTGCTTGTTGAACTTGAAACCTTTATTGGGCAAACCAGTTGATGATGCAGTTGTCCAGCATTATTTGAGCTCACATCCCGGAGTCGAACCAATTGCCTCCAAGAACAACAGATCCACAATTGCGTTCAACATCCAGTCTCATACATACCCAATCGAGGAGGTGCTTGCTATGAGTTTCCAGAATATCTTGGGGAGAGCCTCTTCTTTATTGAAGGAAAAATCACCAGGTGGGTACTCACAGATTAACGACGTGGCAATCACTGTCCCTGGATTTTTCAGCCAAGCTCAAAGAGCCGCCATAAAAGATGCAGCCGAGCTTGCTGGTCTGAAAGTGAGTGCATTGGTTGATGATGGATTGGCTATTGCTGTTAATTATGCCACCAATCGTGAGTTTCAATTAGGACAAAAAGAGTACCATGTCATTTACGATATGGGTGCTGGATCGACAAAGGCAACATTAGTCTCGTTCTTCAAAAGAAATGAAACAGACCCTTTAGAGATTGTCGTTGAAGATTACGCCTACGATGAAACATTAGGAGGCTCATATTTCACCAATGCTATTGCTCAATTGATAACAAACAAATTTTTGGACTCTAATCCTTCAGTTCGTTCTCAAGTGCTACACTCCAATCATCGTGCAATTGCAAAGATATATCAAGCCGCGGAAAAGGCTAAATTGGTTTTAAGTGCAAACAGCGAGGCTTTGGTCTCTATTGAATCCATTTTCGAGGACATTGATCTCAAGACCAAGATTTCTCGTGAGGATTTTGAGTACTTCATTGCTGACTCTTCTAAGAGAATTACTCAACCACTGCTTGATTTGAATGTTAAATTGGAAGATTTGAGCTCTGTTATTTACGCTGGTGGCTCTACTCGTGTTCCATTTGTTCAACAGCATTTATTAGCATTGATCGGTGAAGAACTTGTTTCAAAGACTATCAATGCAGATGAAGCTGCTGTTTTAGGTGCTACTTTAAGAGGTGTTCAGGTCTCCAAGATGTTCAAATCAAAGGAGTTCAATATCACCCAACCTACAATCTATGAGTACAAGATTCAGACTGATGATAAAGAAATTGTTGTCTTCCCAGAAGGCACTCCATATGGAACATCCAAGCAAATTGAGCTAGACGGCATCGAAAGCTTCGACTTGGTTGAAGATGTTAAGCGTTTTATTCATTATTATGAACCATCCACTATCAATGAGACTTGTAAATATGTGGGCAATTTTGGTGTTTCAGAGAGTCGTTTGATCTCCTTCAACTTGGAGGAACATTGTGAAGATTCAAAGAAGGTCGTACCAATGAAATCCAAGTATATTGGCCCACGTCCTTTGGGAACTGCTTCTAAGCAAGAATTAAGATCACATTTGATGACCTTGAACACTAAAGACCAGCAAAGAAAATTGATTTCGGAGAAGTTGAACGAGCTAGAAGCTTCATTATACGACGCCCGTGCTTACTTACAAGAAGATGAAGTTTTGGAAAAGGGACCAAAAGATCTCATCGAAGAAGCGAATTCTGTTGTCTCTGAATATTTGGAATGGTTGGATTATGAAAGTGATGATGCTCGTTCTAAAGAGATCAAGGACAAGCTTGAAAAAGTGAACACTTTGAAAAAACAGATCAAGACCTTTATCGATGAGCTATCGGTTTCATTAGACGCTGAAGAGTTTGAAAAGGTCCATCAAGAAGGTGTTGTAATCATGAATCAAATCCAGGAAACTTTGTTGAGGTTGGGTGAGGAGACTTTGGAGATTTCGAAGAAGTTCGCAGAGAATGGTTTGGATTTCGAAAAAGAGGTGAAGAAGCTCAAAGGATCCTCAATCACACCTGATAAAATTGAGAAGGCTTCATCTAAGTTAATGAAAGTTTTTGAAAAAGTTAAAGAATTATACACAAATCCAGAATCTCTAGAAAAACTAGCTCGTGAAGTAAAATTCAACTTGCGAAAAGATGCACTGAACATGATTGAAGAAATCCAAAGGTTAGAGAAGAGTCTATTATCGTTCCATTCACAAAGAATGAAGGACTTAAACGGAATCTTTAGCAAGTTCATCAGAGCTCAAAAGAGAGCTGCTTCGAAATCCAAACAGGAAGAAGAACCAGTAAGTACTATAGAATCTTCCACTACATCCAGCATTGAAGAAGAGTCGGTGACAGAGACGAATACTGTCGCTGAACATGATGAATTATGAAGCCAAAACTTGTGTGCATTATAACCTACAATCTAATAATCTAATGGAATATCAGACAAAACGTAAATTATCAACTATATGGATCAAGCAGACCACATAAAACAAATCTCGTAGCTCAAAAAATGATTTTCTCACCTTTCTGAATACGCTTTTGCTCATCAAGTAAGAATTTTTCACATTCCACTTTGGATTTATCTTCACTGACAAAGAAACAGACAGCCGTGGCCAACACACAAAGTGCCAAACAAAATGAGAACCCAGAGTTGGTATTACCTGTTCTGTCAATGATGGCGGAGCTGACAAAAGGACCAATGAAACTTGAAGTCTTATTGACAGTACTGAAAATGGCAAAGAAGAGATATTCCTTCCCACGAGGACACACACAACTCATCATGGTACTACTGTATGCGTAGTAAGAAGCAATGAAAATACCACTGTATGCCTGATAGAAGTAAACTTCCCAGACATGATGGAACCCTATTCTTGATGTCCAAGTACCAATCAAACCATATAAGGGGAATAAAGTGATAAAAAAAGCATTAGCCATGAACATAACTTTTGTGGAGAACTTGAACCTCTTCTGAACATACCAATACAGAAACATCCCAATGATCGAAGTACCAGCACTCAAAAGATACAGATAAGAAACCTCAATCATATCATAAGACACGACATCGTTTTGAATGATTCCCTGGATATTGATTGCAGTGTTCAAGCCGTCTCCCAACAACCAGTATGAGACCAAATACATGGCAGTTTGCTTTAAAGTACCAAAACTCTTGAAGGCATAGTGTAGTTGCTTGAAAGGGATCAACAAATAAGATTCCCCTTGTGGGAGCTTTTGGTTTTCTCTCTTCTTAGAAAAGACAAAGAACGGAATTGAGAAAACAATCCAAAAGACGTTGGCCCACATAATGGCAATTGAGATCCCCCAGTTATTAGCAGCAGTTGAGGCTCTGGAGTCCATACCAAACAAAATTGCGATAGCCACAGCATAAACAATAATCATACCAACATTGGAAAAAGCCCAGCAATAATTTGTTATCTTATTTCTGTAATATTCATCTAACTCGAAATACTCCTCAGAAGTGATCTCGCCATTGTTCATCTTCTCTTCAGCTTCTCTTGTCTTAGGGAGATTTCTAGCTAAAGTAGGAAAGATGGCAGTCCAAAACGATTGACAGCCCTGATATCCTAATGAAGACAAAATGGACAGGGCAAAAGCAGCCTTGTACTTGGAACCATCATGGACACCCAAGAATCCGAACTGGACACCCCAGGTCATGACACTAAGTCCTAGGATCACATAATAACCAGCATTACCATAATCCGAAAAGGCACCGAGGAATAGAAACACCACCGTCTGAAGAGCAAATCCAATACCGGACTGGATCAAGACAACCGAGTCAGTGGAGCGCGGTGACCCAAAGTCCAACATACAAGTAGTTGTACTGTCTGTGCACGAACTTCCTCTTCCTAAATCCTTGTCCCAACCTGCTTGAGTGATGATATTTTGAAAGGCAGTAGGAGTATAAGCATATGGCCCCGAGGAGTTGTTGGCAAAATAGTAAAAGGCGTAACCAATCATTTCCCATTTAGTGGTGATAGGTTGTGCGTTGATGGCGGCTCTTTCCAGCTCTCTACCTTCTTTGTCCTGAACGACCAGTGGTCCCTCGGACTCAGTGACAAATGATCCAGCAGCAACATCTGTCTCAACGACAGCGATACTGCTTTTCTCCTTCTCAGTTGATGACGTCTCTTTCAAGCCTGACATATTGCTACCGAGACTGACTGAACTGTTGATGGTCAAAACGGAGTGATCAAATGGTGAGATTTATTATGGCTTATATGTGGTTTGATCTGGTAGCTGTATTGCTAAATGTCAAAAGAGACTCGACCTTCCCTCACCGCAAGCCATCCTTGAGAGATTGTCGTCCTAAAACTGCCTTTGCGCTGTCTGTCCTATCAATCTTTGAACGAGATGACAGCTCAAGTCACGGGGAGATAAGACGCGCTGGATTTCCTCTAATGTACGTCTCTAACCTTATCAAAGAAGAGACGGGTTTTGACAGAAAAGACAAAGGCTTATCTTCAGATATTGTGATCTGATCTCCGAATGTAAATGCGCTGCATGTCACTCACAATTCCAATCCAGCTTATCTGACTGTGGGACAAAGAAACTCAAGACTGCACCTTCCCTCGACTGAAAATTGAAAATTTTAGATTTTCACACAGGCGGTAATGCGGAAACTTGCAACTGTATGCGCCTGATTTAGAAAGCCGATACCTCTCGAAGATTGTATAAAATTGAAATTGTTTTATTCCTTTGTCTTCATACTCACTTCAAAAGTAGCATTGACCACAATGACGAATAAGACAAAATCAATTCATGTAATTGGAGCAGGGACATTTGGGCTTTCAACAGCGCTCGAGCTTGCGCGTAAAGGATACACCAACATCACTTGTTACGATAAATACGCCGTACCATCGCCAATTGCAGCAGGGAACGACAGTAATAAGATATTTGGATATCCATTTGTTGCACCTGATGAAGAGCCAACTCCTGATGAGAAGATCCAATTGGATGCCCGTGATGCTTGGAAGAACGACCCTGTGTTCAATAAATACTATCATCCAGTGGGATTGATCGAGGCAGCTACAACGGATGCCCCATTGGTGAACTACAAGAAAAGAGTGGAACATTTGAAAAAGAAAGGGCTTCGAGACTACGAGTACATTGACACCCCTGAAGGATTCAAGAAATATTTGCCTGTATTCACAGGTGATTTGCCTGGATGGAGGGGATACGTTTTGGACGATGATAATGGCTGGTTGCATGCCAGAGACTCGTTGAAAAGTGCGTTCAAAGAATGTGAAAAATTAGGGGTCAAATTTGTTTTTGGAGATGATGGAGAGATTATTGATATTGAAAGTTCACCTTATGACGGGAAAGTCATGTCTATCAAAGCCAAATCTGGAAAGAAGTTTACAGGTGATAAATTCATTCTTACTGCTGGAGCTAATGTTGTCTCGATCCTGAATTTCGAAAAACAATTGGAAGGAAAATGTTTCACTTTGGCTCATATAAAAGTCACTGATGAAGAAGCTCAAGCTTTCAAAGGGTTACCTGTCATTTTCAACTCTGAGAAGGGCTTTTTCTTTGAACCGGATGAAAACAATGAAATCAAGATTTGTAATGAGTTTCCTGGATTCACTAATTATAATGACAAAGGTGAATCTGTCCCATTGTACAAGATGGAGATTCCACTAGAGGCGGCCAATGAAGTGAGACAATATTTAAAGGAGACAATCCCACAATTTGCAGACAGACCATTTGTCAAGACACGTATATGTTGGATCACTGATTCCCCAGATCGTGAACTAATTCTATGTCAGCATCCACAACACCCGAATCTAACCATTGGATCTGGAGATTCCGGACTGAGTTTTATGTTGATGCCAGTGATAGGTAAATACATTGCCAAAATTGCTATTCGAGGCGACGATGCCTTGGAACCTAAGGCCCGTGAAGCCTGGAAATGGAGACCTGAACAGTCCAAAATCAGGGATGATAAGCAGGGCCGTTGGGGAGGCCGTGGAATTGTTGCAGATCTGAGAGATATTGATCTGTGGGTCTCGGTGGAGAATCCTGAGCCACACTCTCTACAATGGTAGTGACTAAAGACCTTAACAGCAGGGAAAGACCAATAAATTGAAGCTAAACCAATACTTTTCGTAGAGATATGTACATAGTACTAATAAAATTACGAGAAAACTTTATAAAACGTATTCGCGCATAAGACCATCGCAGCATAACCATAAATTACCGCATTTCCGTTCCAAGGCAGTTTCCAGTTTCCAGTGCTCATTGACTTGATCCTTATCCATCTCTGACTTTTTGACTATTAGTCTCATTAGTTTATCATATTCATACTCAGAAAATATGTCTCCTCCTTCAACTCCCAAGACCAAGCCACAACCGATAATCACCGAGCCCTCTGCAAGATTTGTTCAGACAGAATCACCAACGACAAGTTCCCAGGGACTTTCCAAGGGACTCAACATCTTTTTACCAAACTCGGGCCATTCACCAAACAGAACACCGATTTCTGCCATATTCCTCGTCCAATTCGATGTTCATTCCGGGTATGAACTGAAATGGAGCAAATGTGTTGATGATTCTGTCTCATTGAGTGGAGTGGAGTTCAAATCACTGCCTTCTAGATTACATGAAGTTGAGAGAGACGTTATATCTTTTGTACAGCCAAAAACCGATGCCCCCCTGAAGAAAAATGACAACCCGTTGAACAACATTTACTACGGTGTTGCGGTGTTCCATCAGAACATCTCGGACTCGAGAAATGACGACCGTGAGACTGTCAAGATGTTCTCCCTTGGTGTGTTGGTGGATTCTGCTAAAGTCCAGTTGATGAAGTCTTCTTTGACCAGATTTGCTTCGGATTTGCCAACCTGGAAGCCGGTTAACTTTACTAGTGGGCTTGAGTACGCTGATCAGCTGAATCGCTTACTGGATGACTGGTCTGAGATTGATGGGTACGATAATTTTGAGAACTTCTTCGATCAGCATTGTAAAGTGGACTTACTTGATATCACATCTCCAACATCTTCACCAAGAAACAAGACCAAAAACTCCACAACAACTGCTACTCACTCTCACTCTTTATTGAACATTACCAATCTTTTGGAGATACTTGGGCCTTTGATTTTCCCTGTATGGAGATCAGCCTTACTAAGAGAACGTATATTGCTATTCGATGCATCCAGTGTGGAGCTGAATTGCTCGTACGCTTACATCTTGTCAATATTGGCCACGATTCCACAAGAGATCTCATCCTTACTAATAGGGAGCGGTGCAGCTAACTTACAGTTCATTCAACCAATATACTCTGTTGGGGTCAATGATATTGACTGGCTAAAATCTCTTAGTGAGAATGAACAATCACAACGAAGTGGTTTCATTGGAGCCTCAACAGATGAGATATTGATGTTCAAAACAAAGCTATATGATTTGGCCGTACAGTTCCATTCTTTCCATTCTGATCACAACTCACAAGTGCTGACATCTAGATCCCAAATCCCAGGAAACACTGATTCACCACCTATGAAAGCTACTCAAAGGGATTTGAAGAGATTCAAAATACTGGCAAGGGAGTTTCAGCTGTATAGTGATGAATCGGTTGAGTTAGATGCAACACAGAGCAAATGGGTTAATGCAACTGAGCCTATTTCATGGAAGCAAATTGCGCTTTCCGGATTTTATTGGTGGGCTTCTGCTGGTGAAAAGGATAAGATGGATGAGGAACAAGATTCAGAGGGTATCTTAGAACTGGGAGATGCTAATAAAGATGAGATTGAAAGGGCATTGTATATTGTTGGCTACTTCCAAAGCATATCGAAGAGAATCTTTAGGACTTTGGTTGATATATTAAACAATTCGGAAGAGGACATCAAGAGCCCCATTGAAGGGAGAGAAGAACAAGAGATGGCCCAAGAGTGTGAGCTGGTTATCGAATTTTCAGACCTTGTGGAGATGGGATTGGATCCTTACTCTAAGCAAGATTCAGAATTTGTTGTGAAATTAGTTGATGTTTGGTGGGGTAAAAGAGCCAAAATTGGCAGTACTTTGACCAACTTGTGTTGTTTCTAATGGCGATTTGGCAGTCATTGAGGGACTACAAACATCTGATGAGATCCCATAGAGTTAGAATCAGCCTTTACATTCTGAATCATTGGTATTTGGTTGTTTGATAATATAATAGCTAGGAAAGTACATAGTAGAAATGAAGGAAACGAGGATATATCCTAACGAGAAACAAACTTTGTATCATAAAGTCAATGATATTCATAAAAAGACCCAGACAGCAGTGGCAATGATTGTAGCACCAACAATCACAGTAATAATACCAGCGCCTGCTTTATCACCAGCATCGATATCCAAAGGATCAAGATTTGTAGAACTAGAAATTTCACCAGCAGCACCGTTACCAACAGAGGTACCACAAGTAAAATTCGTACATGGGGCTGGTCTATCAGAGATTCTCAAGTTTTGCATAACTTCCAAGGCAGACATTTGCTCACCAAGACCGTAGTAACCATCCCAACCACTGTACCACCACACAAGACCACAAGTGTTCCCGTCAGTACCACCGGAACACGAGTTAGATGCAGCACCAGCAGAGGCGGTCAACAAAGCCAAGATCGAATCCATAGTTTCAGGTACAAGTTGGGCAGTTAAACCTAGGAATCTTGCGAAATAAGCTCTGAAAGATCTTTGATCGTTATCACAATTATAAGAGTTTTGACAAGCAGCTTCATACAAAATCGAATTGTTGAAGAAAACACTTGAGCTTTCAAGCATTCTGATGGTTCTGTTGTACCATTTCTCCTCTTCAGTGAAATTGTACAAATAAGCTGCTCCAGACATCATCAACCCTTGGTTATAAGTCCATTGCAATTTGGTCACATCGGTACAATTCGTGTCAATTTCCGCACCATCGTAGACAAAAGACCATGTACCCTCTGTGAGGAATCCATAATCATACATCCAGTCGTACACAGTATCACACCAATCGACGTAGGTCAAATTACCAGTGTATCTTGCCAATCTGGCACCAATATGGAATAAACAACCATTTGAGACAGAATTCTTGTAATCGTAACCAGAATTCCATTGGAAAATCTGCCATCTTAGCCCACCATCACAGTCATCCGTGTCCCAACGCGCAGCCATTGTGTTGAAGACAGCTTGTGCTAAATACAACCATTGTGGTTGGTCCGAAGGTGGATTAGGGAAGTCTCTCTCTGCTGCAGCGATCGCAGCAATACCCCAAAATCCTTGATCATCGTTCCCCTCTGTCGTGGACTGATTCAAAGGAATATAATCCCAGTTGTCCCCGACTTGAGCCAAAAGAGCATCGTATGTGTAGTTGAGATACGTGTCGTTCTCCATATAAAACCAGAAATCAATCATTGACCCCCAGGCTCCGCCGGCTTCCCACCAATAATATGGATCACTGAACATCCCCACAGTAGCACCAAGCTCGCCCTGTGCAACTGGGTAGTAATTCATAAGCCCGTCAGCGATGATCCCGGTGACCTCTTGCAAACTCGTCAGGTTCGTCGTTGTCAGCCAAATGGCCTGTGCGCCCTGAATCAACAGCAGCAGTAGTGTTGAGACTGTGTAATGCTTCATCTTTGGTATAGAAGTGATAGATGAGACAATTTAGAAGTCCGGTCAGACAGAAAGAAACGAAGGACAATACACAGACACTGGTCACAGGTCCAGATCAAAAGAAATCAATAAGTTTACAGACAAGAGTAGTTTTGACGTTACACCTTTTTCAAAGATCTAAGCTTTTTTCAACCTGGGACAGGACAGACAGGGCCGAGAGGGAAAATTAAAAAAAAAAAAAAAAAAAAAAAAA
>JAJMFO010000008.1:130171-233321 GCA_030574715.1 Xingzhongia strasburgensis
AGGGAAAATAAAAAAAAAAAAAAAAAAAATATATATGTGTCTTTTTTATTTTTGGACGTGTCGCAGGTATCCTGCATATGTAGCGTATTTCTCGAAACACCAGAACACCACATAATAATCAAAAAAGCAAAAATTATAGATGTGGTACACAATGGTTTTGTTTGGTTTTATAGCTTTCCATCTTTTGATATTTCTTTGAGCTCAAATTATAACGGCCTTCTCGAGATGTCTGAGCGGAAAGTTATCAACAAGTACTATCCACCGGATTATGATCCGTCCAAGATCACCAAAAAGAAAAAGAAAGTGAAGACTGGCACTGCTTCTCTGCCAGTTGTTCGTGTGATGAGTCCGTTTTCTATGAAGTGTTTGAATTGTGGTGACTACATCTCTAAATCGAGAAAGTTTAATGCCAGAAAGGAAACCACGGATGAGACATATTTGGGAATAAAGATCATACGACTTCATATCAAATGTCCAAGCTGTGCAAGTGAGATCATATACAAGACAGATCCAAAGAGTGGTGATTATATCTTGATATTGGGTGCTCAAAAGAACTACGATTCAGGGAGAAACCAAGAGTTGCAAGATGAGACCATTGATCAAACTCTTGCTAGATTGGAGAAGGAGGAGGAAGAGCATAGGTTGAAAGAGGCAAAGGATAAGACCAAGCAAACAACATTGGAAGATTTGGAGGCTAAGTTAGACTCAATAAGGCATCAACAAGAGTTGAATGATGAAATTGAGGAAATACAACTCAAGAATACGAAGCTCAACTCACTGGATCTTAGAAAGCAGAAGCTTCTGGAGGTCGAACTACTGAAGAAGCAACAAGAGGAAGAAGATCAAAAACTAATAGAACAAGCGTTCAAGGAAAAGTCTAACGCTTCACCTTCTTCTGATTCTGAATCCGATTCAGACTATGACCAACCGATTACAACCACTCTTCCAAACCTCATACCATCCAAAATCGTGAAAAAGAAAACAAATAATTTATTAGGCATATCTAGAAAGAAATAAATCAACTCAGTTGACACCAATTTCGCCCATGGTCAACTTGGTATCCACATAACCTTGGCTCTAGCCATAATCCAACTAATGCAGACATGACAATTCCACCAGAATCACTCATTGAAGTTGCTCCTAAAGAGAACTCTCTCTCTTGATGTGGAATTGTATCAATGACTAGCATAAAAGTATTCACATATGCTGCACCACCCAATAGACCTTCATAGAAAATGATAACCATGATGAAATAAACGTTTGGGATGTAGTTGTATAATGCTTGTAATATCAATATGATGAGATTTATGAGTTGTAATAAAGATGGAATGTATAGCTTCCGAATTTTAATAAAGGACGATGAAGATCTAGAAATGAAAACACCTAGTTGATACAATGTACCATATGTTACATAAATATCACGGTATTCATCAAATGGGGTCTCTTCGATAGGGAATAGTAACGTTGGTGAAACTGATTGATTGATCAAGTACTCAGAGAAATAGACAGTAGATAATGGGATCATGAAGGGAACAATCAATCTCTTCAATTTACTCACAGTAGCCTTTACTTCATCCTTGAGATTTGGTGGCGTTGTTCTAGTGACATTCTGTTCTTCTGACCCAATCGGTCTGTAAAGACTAGCATTTGGAAGTTTGAAATAACACAAAAATCCAAGGGGGAACACACTGAATAGCAGCAACGAAGACTTTACACTGATTTTCAAAACCGTAGTCAACAGTAAAAAGAGACCACTCCCCAATAATCCGGCACCACCGGTTCCAGAGCTCCATCCATTGAGACTAGGCTCACCATAGAAATGTGTCAATTGCAGAAAAGTAATCTCTCCAAGACCAGAACTCAACGACGCCAGAGCGATCCCAAACAATTTCCCAGCCAATGATCCGAATATGATACAAAACATTCCCGAGATACTCAATCCGATCAAGAACCAAATTCTCAAGGAATACGGAATACGATGAATAAAGAACGGAGCACTAATTTTGATCAAAAAGGATGGAAGAATATCAGGAAGTAAAACAGTAGCTTTTGCTAAAGGTCCTACTAAATCCACCGCAGCGGACAAAATCACCACATACAGGACATTGTTGATCAGACCAAAAGCCCAAAAAAACACAAACTCATTTGAGAATGACAGCTTCATGATTAGAGGGACAAGTGAGCGAACCAAGAGACGGCAAAAAAGATAAGAATCTCAATGTACATACGTACGTACCAAAATGATTTTAGTACGTTGGTGTTCGGGTGTTATATTAAGTAAAAAACAGTACATATGTATGTACAGGTGTATAGAATTCTCCTCAAAACTACTTTTGATTAGCGATTTGTATGTATTCATGAGCTATATGTGGTCAAGATCATTACTAATTCATCTTTTGAGAGCCTCAAACCTCTTTCGTAGGGCATCAAGATCAGTCTCCTCCTTTTTCTTCAGTCCAACATCACTATTTCTCTTCTTCTTGGTGACATTCTTTTGAACATCTTCTGGGATCTTTACCGTAGGATGTGGATTATCAATTGTCTTGTGAGGAGGACGCACCGATATTGGTGACTTTTTGGAGTCTCCATCTGGATTAGGAAGAGTTGCAGCTGATAGTTTTCTCGGTGTTGATAATCTCGAGACTTTTTCCTCCTCAATGGGGTCCTCTAGCTCAATTGGCTTACCACCTCCATCAGAATCATCATCGTCATAGTCATCTTCCCTTTCGTCAATCACAGAAGTATTCAACTCTCCCTTTTGTTCTTCTTCCTCGTCCAATTCACTGAAGGGAACATCGTAGGCTCTGGCAATCTCCTTCAAATACAGAGAGATCAATTCTGAGCTTGGAGCCTCCACTGTAGTTCTCTTGACAACTTTTGGGGCAACAATCCCATTCTCATTCTCTAGGGCAGAATGTGTGAACTCTGCACCGAACTTATGTGCTAATAAATCTCTGATGATCAACAGCTCTTTAACATCAGTGTGTGGGGCAGCAAAAATAATGGTCTTCACAGCTTCTTCCAAACCAGGATCACACTCCTTCTTATCTAAAAGACCAATCCTTGCAAGCAATAATTCACAATAAAGTTCCAATATCTCAAGCAATTCAATGTAAATGTCCTCTCTAATGATGTTTTCAACTCTAATCTTGGCACTTTCCTCCTTCCCCAAAGCCAAAAGCTCTGCCATTTGTCTTCTCTGTTGCTTAGCGAGCGCTGTGTTCTTCGTCTGTGTGAATCTCAGCCTGCTGATGGCCATCTTTAGCGATACTTTCAAACGTCCCTGGATGTCATGACTGTTAATATCAGATATATCAAAGTGAAACTGAAGAAATGAGATATGAACTCACTTGTGGAGAAATCACTGGTGCCATTTTCTATTCCTAACTGTGCCTAGTTGATGCCGTTTTAGTTATCTTTTGCAGTTGAAAGAGTGTCGATTGGAACTATCAAAAAGTGATAAAGTCTGTCCTCCTTGGAACTATGTCCCTGTCCCCGGATATTACCGCTTTTGAGAATGATATATATACCCGTTTTACATATTCCGAGGGCTTGGTTTTATTTAAAGAGTAGAGTTTCATAGGTCATTCGCTGTTACTTTGAAGAAACTGAAGAGATGTATCTCAGTGAGTTAAAGGCGATGATCATCTATTTGGTTGTACGAGTATGATAAATATATATATATACTCCTTTCTCGCCCGAAATCTCGCTACAATTCTCGTGCAAATTCAACACCGCAATTTCCCCAGATTTTAACCCCTGGATATATAAACCGAGAAAGATAATCGTGGAATCTTGTCTATTACCCTTGCTGTTAACTATTGTAAAATGTTTTCCAATTCAATCAGACCATGGTGGAAGGATGCTGTCGTGTATCAGATCTGGCCTGCCTCTTTCAAAGACTCGAATGGTGACGGAATTGGTGATATACAGGGGATAATTTCGAAACTTGACCACATCAAAGATCTGGGTACAGATGTCATATGGCTTTCTCCAATGTACAAGTCTCCTATGGACGATATGGGCTATGACATTGCTGATTACGAAGCTGTAAACCCGGATTTTGGTACAATGGAAGATATGGAAGAACTGATCTCAGAAATCAAGAAAAGGGATATGAAGATCATACTGGACCTCGTTGTCAACCACACTTCATCAGACCACGAATGGTTTAAGGAATCCAGATCTTCAAGAGATAACCCCAAAAGAGACTGGTATATTTGGAAAGACAAGCCAAATAATTGGGAGTCGATGTTTTCAGGTTCTGCTTGGCAGTATGACGAGGCTACTGAACAGTACTACCTAGCATTGTTTGCAAGAACCCAACCTGATTTAAACTGGGAGAATCCGGAAGCAAGAGCTGCTATTTACAAAAGTGCACTCGAGTCTTGGTATAAGAAAGGTATTTCTGGTTTCAGGATTGATGTTGCTGGCTTGTACTCCAAGACTCAAACATTCGAAGATGCACCCATTACCAAACCAGGCTCTCAATATCAACCAGCATGGGATGTGGTTAACAACGGGCCAAGAATTCACGAGTTCCATAAAGAAATGTATGCTAAGACCACAGCAAAATACGATACAATGACTGTGGGAGAAGTCGGACATTGCACAAAGGCAGATGCCCTTAAATATGTGAGTGCTAAGGAAAAGGAGATGAATATGATGTTTATCTTTGATCCAGTTGAGGTCGGGGTTGATAAATATGATGTGTTTAACTATATTGGGTACACCTTGCCAGATTTCAAGAGAGCCATAAGAGCACAAAGTGACTTCATCATTGATGACGAAGGAAACAAGACAGATGCTTGGTCCACAGTATTCATTGAAAACCATGACCGGGCTCGTGTGGTTTCAAGATTTGGTAACACTTCTACCAAGGAGTTACACTTCAAATCTGCCAAACTTCTAGCCATGCTCCAGGCAACCTTAACCGGTACTCTCTTTGTCTATCAAGGACAGGAAATTGGTATGTCTAACGTTCCAAGATCTTGGGATATCAAAGAATATCAAGACATACAAACTATCAATTACTGGAATGAATACATTGCTGCAGATCGTTCAGAAGAAGCCAA
Organism: Xingzhongia strasburgensis; assembly: GCA_030574715.1. Lineage (NCBI taxonomy): Eukaryota > Fungi > Ascomycota > Saccharomycetes > Phaffomycetales > Wickerhamomycetaceae > Xingzhongia > Xingzhongia strasburgensis. Next base: position 135,247 of record JAJMFO010000008.1, read on the forward strand.
AAAGCATGTCTTGGACTCAATCAATATAGCAGCAAGAGACAATGCCAGAACTCCAGTGCAATGGGATTCGAGTGATTATGGTGGATTCAGCACTGATAAACCTTGGATGAGAATCAATGATAATTACAAGACTATCAACGCTGGGTCTCAATATGGAGACCCTGATTCTATTTACAGTTTTTATAAGAGGGCAATCAATATGAGAAAAGAGTATAATAATCTATTCGTCCACGGTGATTTGGATATCCTTGATTTTGATAATCTGAAAACGTTTGCCTTCACTAAAACCCATGATGACAAGAAAGCATTTGTTGTTTTAAACATGAGTGATGATGAAGTTCAGTTTGATAACTTAGTGGAAGGTGATCTCACGTTATTGTTGAGTAATGTTTCAAGCGTGAAAGATATTTTAACACCTTGGGAGGGAAGAGTCTATACTGTTCAATAGATTATAAGCAGCTACTACATCATTCTTCAAGCGTATAATCATCTAAAATCAGATTAATATAACACACAATTTTCAAAACTAAACAAGTGGCACTTTGTATTGACCTTTACCCATATCGACAATCTTATCATATGCCCTTTGATAAGCAGGTCTATGCTCAACTTCTGAACGCCATTTAGCAACCATTGGATAAGTCGAGGCATTGAAATACTTGGAAAAGGCTTCAGACGAGAAACAAGCATCAATACCGAATAAGACACTGACATCAGCAGCAGATAATTTGTTATCAACCAAGTATAAAGGTTCAGAACTTGATTTGGCACCTTCATGATTTACTTGCAGCTGAGCTTCAAGTAGATCAAAAACTTTTTTTGTCTCCGGAACGATGAACATTTCAAAGATTTTGGAGTTATACATCTTGATAATTGGCGCAATATAAAATGGGAGTTGCTTTTCACTCATAGAAGCAACAATTTTCATGATAATTGGAGTACTCATTGTCCCTTCACCCAAATGGGTATAGTACCCTATTTTCTCAGCTGCAATTGGTGTAGCAGGTGCAAACTTCTTATCGTAATCGAAATGTTCAATCAGATATTGAATGATATGACCTGTCTCTGCTAAAACCGTCTTTTTGTTGTTCCCATAGTCCAATTCAACCACTGGGGACTTACCCAGGGGGTGAACATCTTTCAACTCTTTAGGAGCTCTATGGGTATGTGGGTCCCTGTGATAAAGCTTGATGGTATACTCAATCTCCAGTTCCTCCAATAGCCAAACAATTCTTTGTGCTCTCGAAGCTTCGAGCCTTTGTGTGAAAAGTTAGTACAATATATTAGCAAAGGGCTCCATAGTGTGAAACATACCAATGCACTATAATAACTGGTTGGTTTTCTCTGATCATTTGGCTTGTAATTGAACTGGATTGACTATGTAAGCTCTTGTACTTTGCAATAATTCAGTTCTAAAATAGACATTGCTCTTCCTTATATGCTAAGATCTGGGTGTTTGGATGTTATAGGGGTGTCTGGAAGTTTTGCCGAGGTGCTCGGATGTTTCTAAGATGTTGGGATGTTAAGATCTTTCCTGGTTGGGGAAACAAGCACAATTACATATTTACCCCAGAAACCACAAAATAACTAGGATAACATTTATGACTTTCCTACTTTGTTGGTGCAACCTGAACAAAAATTACAGGTTATAGATATGTCAAAGCTGGAAAGCACTGCTAACAAAGAGAGCCGGTTTCTTTCTCTTCCAAATGAGGTCTGGTTTGAAATTCTGCTGCTTTTGGAGAACAATGACGTAAATTCCTTGTTATCTATCCCTAGTTTTAAAAAGAGAATTGAGAGCTTCTTTTGTATTATCTCGGATGCTAACATTCCTGCTTTGATGTTTAACTCATGCTCTGGACTCATAGATATTAAGGATATTGAAAGAATATCAGCATTGAAGCATCATCTATTATGGGCCATGGTTGAGATCCACGACCTACATACTTCCAGACTCGATATGGTGGAACTTTCCCAGATCATCAATTACAAGTCTTCAATTTTTGATGAAGCTGTGCCCAATGTGTGGGATACTTCAGGGGCAAACACTGCGTTTTGGATGCAATGCCTTGGACCTCATTGTTTATCGATAACTTTCGAAAGATTAACAAAACTTTCTCTTTCCGGTATATCTTTGGATCCCAAGATCTTCAAGTTCCCAAAGTTGGAGAGGCTAAGACTTTCCAGGTGTGCAAGCTCAAACACATCTACCAAGTTCAACTTTCCTGTCTTGAAAGAGCTGTACGTTGATGGTCTTTTCCACTCAATCAATCAGAGTATTGATTACAATGATTCATCTCTTGAGCGTGTTACAATATCTGCCATTAACGACATGAGATCCTGGAAAGATATAACGAACGACTCAATACAGAACATATCTATCTTTGAAAGCCAAACTCTAGTGAATATAACAAATATGAAGCTTTCCAGTACTGAAAAAATTATCATCAAGGACTCAGATATAGAGATTCTTGCTCAAATAGATGCCCCTGTTTTAAAAACGCTTCACATTGAACAGTTCATGAATTGTCCCCTATCAATGTATGGCATGAGCTGTCCAAAACTTGTCTATCTACTAGTTTGGATTAACCGGTTCAAAAACTTCCATCATAATTATTTCCCAATGGTGACAATTGCATCTCTTATGTTGTCTCATGAGCCCATTCCAAGAGAGGACAACAATATCGATCTTACCTCATTGAAATCTTTGAACTCTTTGCAAATCTGCTCTTCTGCAGAAGTTCTGAAACATACGGATCATTTAACACATTTAGAAGTTAGAGGCCCTTTTGTTCATAATATACTGCTTGAGAAAGATTTCAATCAACTACAAGAGCTTACAATATACTTCAACAATGCAATTGGTAAATTGCCTCACCTCAAGGCTGATAATTTGAAGAAACTCACCTTTTCCAGATGCTCTTCATTACAGAATATCAGAAAGCTGAGAAGATATTACCCAATGTTGAGCGAGCTTACGGTGGAGTTTTGTGGTTTGCGATATATCCATGGAATTGAACATGAAAATATTTCTAGTATTGCTATCCTATCATCTACAAGCGCACCATTGTCTGTTTCAAAATGCAAGTTCCCCAAGTTGAAAACGTTTGAAGCTACCAATCTTGAGATTAGAAGTTTTGAAAACTCACATTTTGATTTAGAGGCACCTTCGCTAGAGACTTTCTCTGTGAGTAATTTCACTATTAGAAAGCTGATTGTGAAGGGGCATCCATTATTAAATCTGTTGACTATCATCGGTGGTGTGAAAAGGCTGAAGATATTAGATTGTTCCAAGTTGCAAATGCTAAACATTAGTCGAAATGTTGATCTGCAGGAACTTGAGGCAGAGAAGTTGTCAAACTTACGCTCATTAGAGTGTGATGAAACTGATATTTCCAAATTCAATCTGGAGACTCCCTTGTTGCAAAGGGTGGATTATGATGAATCTGTAAGGTTCATTTTGAAGAAAAGATTGATGTCTTCTGATCCTGCTACGAATATTCTACTGGGATAGCGAGTATTTAGATCAAAAGAATTGAGGAGAAAAAGGTATTTGTGAATTAAAGGTTTTGCTGTGATTATGAAGCAAGAACAGTCCTTTTCCAGTAGTTGAAACGATAGTTGAAATCTGGTATTTACAATTCACAGCCTAGTCTATTTGTCAAATTGTAATCTCAATTCAGTCTTCATTGAATGAAACCCTTGTACTGGGATACTCCCGTTGCGGCTTTCTCATAAAATGATCACGGTCAGTAGTGCCTTCTTCTGATGAATGTATTTCAAAGGTATGGAGGTTCTTGGTCTTTCTAAGGGAGATCTGATAGAGCGCACCAAACACTTTCAGCTCATGTAAATGTTCATGACCAATTAAAGCCAGCTCAGCACGTAAGGGGGAATAGGGAGGGCCTGGTGAACACCAACCTAAGGTCAAACTATCCAATAACGGAAAATTCCCAAGAGTAATATGGATAGGAATCACGTCATAGTACCTATAGGATTCTGAAGCGTCTGCTATAGCCTGATTTTCGTCTGATGCACCTTTTCCAAAGCCCCTGATACGCAAAGTTTTCAATTTCCTGAAAACGTAACCATCCTTGAAAATTTCTAGTAAATTCCCAGTGCTGAACCCTTCAGCGACAAGAGTTTCCAGAGAGCGATTGATCCCCCTTCCAAACGATTTGAACAAATCATTGAACGCTGTCTTCTGCATGACGTGAGCTCTAAGTGACAGCTGTTTGAGTCGATTATAGTAATTCAACAACTCTTTCAAGTCCAGATTGGCTCTGCATAACTGAGTTTTTGATTTGAAAGAAAATTCAAGCGTCTCAAGTGATCTCTTATTCAAAAACCATGGGATGTTGTGTAAACCTTTAAGTTCCAACTTTAGGCTTCTAACGTTCTTCATTGGTAATCTTCTAAGTTCTGATTTTTCATGTGAAGAGTTTTTCCTCATTGAAACTGTCAGCACGTTAGCCCACTTCTGTAGCTCTGGTCGGTTGATGAGTGACAAATCCTTGGAGCTTATTTTCCATATAGGTGCATGCATGATGGATTGAAGCTGACCGTAAAACTGTTTATAGTTCTCCATCTCCTCTATGGTGCCCTTGAAATGACCACGCAGGAAAGTGCACTTAGATAGCTTGGGTGCTTCAACTTTATCGAACAGTGGAACTGTCTTTCCAAAACCTTTGAGGATAATCTCTTGAAGTAACGGAGCTTTGAGATTTTGCACCACAGGGTTTTGATCAAGCTCTTCACCTCTCTTAAACCTGTAAATGAGGGATAGCTTCTTCAACTTAGGAGCATCCAAGTTTATCACACCTCTAAAGTTTTTAATTTTTAAGATCTTTATGTAACAAAGACGCAAATCTTTGACTTCCAGTAATGAGGTGCCACTTTTTGCAATATATTCCCCTAACATAAGTATTTTGACAGTAGACATCTTCAAAAATGGGGTTAATGTCTGCACTATCGCTGGAAACTCAGTGTAAGGAGGATCAACTATAATGGATCTCAAGTTGGGGGCTACCACATCAATATCTGGATTCCAAATACCTTCTTTCAAAAGCAGCTGTGAACACTTCATCTGCAAAGAGATATTTCCCAGTGCTGGTTTCAATGCCAAACTTCTTGAGTTCTTCTTAAACATGAAAACATCTGCACACTTTGGCAGGTCAAAACATTCAAATCTCAGCCATTCATTGTTGAATATTAATGAAATTCTTATAGGGTGGCCAAATTTTCTTTTGAAACATCTGTTAAGATGGTTTAATTTGTCTCGGAACCACCATTGATAGTTGGCTTGAGCCAGATAAACAATGTTTTTATCCAGAAGAGGCACTTCAGTTTGTGAAGCTTCAATAAAATATGTGGGCACTAAACTTTTAAGTTCATTTGGCGTGTGATCGTACTCATCCGTGATGAAAATGATGACGCAGTTCAAATAGACATGAAACTGTGGTATTTTAATTAAAGCTTTGTACGTTTCAGAAGGATCTTTCAAAACAGTGAAGAATACAATCTGGGTTATGATCTCATCGGGGAGGTCAAACAGACCACGCTCTACTGACATTGTTTAACAGTACTCCATATGTTTCTTGTTGTTCCATTAGGGGTGGTAGGGGCTCAGTGGCTGAATTATTTTTATCTTTTCGGTTCTCTCCACTTTTTAGGGGGCACTTTTGCTTACTTTATTTTCGGCCGAGAAAGCTTCTCATACCATAAAACAATGTGTCAATAATTACAGCAGTATGTTGTTGATCTCATAGATGGTTGACTTTACAGAGCTACGAATGTCTTCATAACACAAGTATATCGTAAATTCAGTAATAAATAGGTATCATCCACATAAATAATAGTAAAAGAAAATAAACAAGAAGGAGGCCACCTTCAGCTAGTGTATGCTACTTTTTAAGATTATTTCTCAGATAATCAAACAAGTCACCAAGACGATCATTGTCATTTGCTTTATCTTCAAACAGACTATCAAGCTCGACATCACTATCCACCTCATCGAACAAACTGTCTAGGTCACTATTATCGCCAATTGCTTCCGGAATCTCTCCCTCCTCCATCACGACATCGGGGCTCTCAATGTCAGTCCCAAAGTTCATCAAATCTTCAAAGATATTTTCAGTTCGAAGCTCATTCACTATATGCTCTTGTGTCTCTGGTTTTGAAATGATGTACTTTTCTATATCAAAGTCTAAAATGTCTGTGAGCGCACTTTCGTTAAGATCTTCGAAGAAGGAGAGACCGCTGTTTTCAAATGGGAAAGAGTCAGTATTTTGTATAATTGGTTCAGCCTGATTGATATTACTTTGTGGTTTTTGTAAAGCGGTACCTTGCTCGATTCTAGTGATCTCAGACATCAAAAACTCAAATCTTTGTTCGAATTGATCATCTTCCTCCTCGTCAATATCCTCATCATAACAGAGGTCAGGGGCAATGTCATTAATTGGCGCAGTATCGTTGACATTTTGAACAGGTTCAGCTGGATAGACTTGAGAGATCACCTGTTCATGATTATCACATGAAGTGCCTTCAATAATCCCGAATGGTCCTCCTCCCAGCTGCTGCTTGATGAGTTCACCAATCGAATTGTCAAAGTGGCACTGGAAAATACGAGGCTGGTCAACTTGTATGCGGCTTCTTAAAAACATGTAGCTTTTATGAAAAGAGTTGTTGTCAAGCGGGATGAAAACTTCATTAGAGTTGAATTCAAGAGTCTTTTTCAATGGTGGCAGCTTTTTGGCAGCTCCTCCATTGTGGTATTTGTGGACATGTCTAAAGTAATCCTTGAAGCCATGCTCTTGAGAGCTACGGGAAGTAACATTTGTGCTGAAAAGACATGGTTCTCTAGTACCTTTTTGTTCGTAAGGACAAACTAATTTTATATCCTTTGTCTCTTGCAATTTCCCATCACTACCACCAACAGCAAGGAGCCCCATAAATGGGGTGGCATAGGCACCCTCCTTCCCAACACCATGGATACCACCCATATGATGTGAGTATCCTGAGTCAGCAGTACCATGGAAGTGTTTGTTGATAGGTATAGGGTGTCCAAAGCGATCTGGCATGAAAGGATCACAAAATGGACACAGAATTAAAGTGGTTGGTTTACCAGAATCTTTGTGATCTAAAGTCACGTTTGTCTGGTTATAGTATAAACTTTTGCGTGGTCCAAAGTCCGACCAAGAACTGAATGTACAGCTGTGTCCAATGTTGTTAGAGTTTAGCATTTCAGTAAGTTTGCTTGGATCTTTAGCAAACGATTTTGAAATTCTGAAGCAAGTAGCGCCACTAACAACCCCTGGGCTAGAGTGTTTAATCTTCCTGCACATACGAAAAACCCATGCCTTTAGATCTTGGCAAGAAAGATTGATTTGTTGGGAGTGTGCGCTTGAATTAGCAAAATTGTTACAGTTTGTGTTCATCTTGCAAGTAGTGAGTGTGTTATTGAAGAAAGAGTGATTAAAGAGAAGACAACAAGATGCAAGGACAAGGGGGGTAGCCCATTCTTTTATAGACAAAATTTGTACAGTGTGAGCTCTTTAGATCCAGGCTGAAGAATAATGAGCTCAACTGAGAAGATTCAGATCTCGTACTCGATTCCAAAACAGCTCAAAAGTCGTATTATTGTTGTCTCCGAAGATTTTCCGAGATGAAAACACCAATGCAGTTTTATGCAGGGGCCACAAAAACGCAGAACGTAAATCTAGAGAGTTCGAGAGTGTTATTTCATAAAATGATTGATGATTAACAAAAGTGATTAAATTATATACGCCGGCTATCATCAGTGTAATCTATAGCTCTATACATTGTGATAATAAAAATGATGCAAAAATTAATGATGGACGGGTTCAATTAGCATCTAATGATGATGATGATGAGGTTGGAGTTTCCAATGAATCAGAAGACTGCATTGCCTCTGAATTGTGCCCGCTGACTGATAAGCTATTTACCCCAGTATCAACACTGGTCAATGGCTTTGTGCTTGAAGACGCATCAAATGCAACAAAGTTGTCCTCGTTTTCACCAAAAACTTCCAAGATTTTGTAATCCTGATCAATCTTGACCAATTTCACAGTATTCGCCAAATACTTCTCCTTCAATTCTCTTTTCAAAACACTTGATAAACTTTTAACTTCGTTCTCTACCCTCGTGCTCAATCTCATGAATGCTTCGAAAATCAAAAGATATGTGTCACCACTGATCCATTTGACAAAAGCGCTCAATTCTCTAGCTTGTAAGAGAGGCTTGATGATATCTTCTATATCAAGTCTTGTGACACCAATAACAAGGTTTTCAATCAAAATGGAGTTGAATTCGGGCTCCGAATGTATCTGAGGAGGTGGAGGAGCGCCATTGCCTTTAGCTTTCTCCTTCGAGGATTTTTGATAAATATCCAAAGCTTCTCTCAAAGACATTGATGGAATTGAAGAGGTCTGTCTTTTCGATATGAAGACACTTCTGTGAGGCTCGGGATCTTGAGATTCAGAGTAAAGATCATAAGCATCTGTTAACTCATGGATGAATTGTCGTTGTTCTCGTCTCATTGGCTGGAAATGGAACGTTTGCTTCATAGAGTTCATGAAATCCCGTACAACTGATTCGATGCTTAAACACCACCTTTGCTGGACATTAGCAGTTTTAAGGCAGTTGATGATATACGGTATATCTGCTAATTGTGATGTAGTTTGAATTTGACTTGAAACACCAAATGCCTCTTTCAGCCGTTCTTCTCTTTCTTTGACCACACAAGAGGTATCACAGCTCAATTTTGTATCTGCAGCACCTGGGGTATCAGCACTGGCAAAACAGGGTACCACCTTTTTCATTCTTCCACACTTACATGTGATGGTAACAGGCTCTTTACAAGATCTTGAGTCATCACAACGAGATGGAAAATGACATGGTCTTTTATCAACATGAGAACAGAACTTTTTCTTTTTACCACAAATAGATTTACAGATACATTCATCTTTATGGCAACCCATCAAACATTTGTGTTGACAAGGTAAAAGCTTACCACATCTCTCAGCACAAAACACTTCCTCTTGATAACACATTGCATTTAGTTCATTTTTACCACAATTGCAACGTTTTTTGACAGTTTTTGTACATTTGAGACATGGGATATCATCTGGATGACAAGTATGTGGCATTTGAGGATGGCCACATGCTAATTCTCTGACACATTGATTTGAACATGGAGGGAGTTTTGTACCACAACGGACAGGAGCAGGAACAACTGTTTTCCCACAATGACAAACCAAGTCATCATTTGAAGATTCAAGACAAGGTGGACAAGGTCCTGTATGACAAGTCCTATGACAGATATGATCAGGATTACCACATGAGAGTTTCTTATTACATGTCTGTAGACAAACATGAGAAGCTTCAACACCAAATGCTTCATTAGCAGCTCTGCTATTGACGGTGTTATTCCTCAAACCTTTTTTCCTCGTTCTTTCTCTTGCTAGGGCAGTATTTTCATCAGGACAACATATTCTGTTACATCGATGACGACGACATGACAACAAAGCAGTGCATTTTCTTGTACATTCTGCATGATACCCATCCTGTAAAAACTTACAAGGGACAATAAATGAATTGAAACCGCATTGGCAACGGGTTTTGATGGTTTCCAAACATGGTGAACATTCACCTTCATGACAAAGCCATTTACAACGATGGCCACATGATAGAACCTTGTTGCAGATCAAATTACAAGTTGGGATAGGATCCGTGCATGACTGTCTGATTTTTTCATCAATAGCAGTTTGGCCACAATGACAAGTTTTGATAACATCAGGACTTAAAGGACAATGAACAGAGACTTTGGACACTGGTTGACAAGACACTTCAGCAGAATGAGTTTTACAATCGTAATGGACTTTAGAGACTAACGAGCAAGAAAAAGCTCCAATCCAATTATCCTCTTTCTTTGCTGCAAAACTCTTTTTTGGATTCATTAAATGACATTTCACCAAATCCTTGGTTTTCCCACAGTAGCACATGGATTCAACAAATTCTTCACATTTCCCACAAAGGCCATCATGACACTGTTTCGCACATTTGTGTACCTCACAGGGCATGAACTCCGGACAAACATCTTCGCATTGCCAACCATGAGCATATGGTGTAAGTACACAGGGCCACTGGCGGTCATGATTTCCACATCGGCACCTCATTATTGGACCAAGTGCGTTACACACAGCATGAGGACCTGGATGGCACGGTAGTGGACATTTATGAGGACAGCCTTCCAAAGCAGCACCACAACTTTGCCCACAACTACCGGGGTTCAACTCATTCACCGGTGGATTGACTGTCTTACTGCACCAGCACTTGTACTGGATTTTCTGCTTAGAGTGCGTTGTATGGCATGCTGGACACTTCCAGCTCCCCTTGTCGTCAGTGGAGGAACCTTTCACAGACCAGCTTGATATACAGGGGACGTGGTACACTCTGTAACATTCTTCACAACTCCACAGCGCGTCGTGTGCTCCAACCTCACACGTGCAAACCAAACAGACGTATGCTTCTTCACGGATTTCCTTTAAAATCGTAGCTCCAAGATCGAGTTCCTCCAAGACTTCTTCTCCCTCTTCTTCGCTGTCTGTGGAGATCTCAGACTCCGAGCTGTAGTCCAGATCATCTTCAAGCTGCACGGTGGTTTTTGGATTCACCTCATTACCGGGCGCATCCAAAAAGCTCTCGCCAGAAGGACCACCCCCATCATCCCGATAGTCGCCACTCATCCCGCAAAACAGCTGGGAAATATGCTTACAAACGAACAAACTCATCATTGAAATCAGTGATGATATGGTTTTTTTTTTTAACACATCCAGACACCAGGACCACTAAACAATGATTAAGTAAGCAAAAGCGCTATCATCAATTTCTATTTTTGCCAGGGAGCAGATTTTAGATGTTGTTGTGTTGAGCCATTGATTGCTAAGTTTTGGTGAAATATCAATCATGAGACACACACTGATTAAAAGAGCTGTATCAGATCCATGGGCTAGAAGGTGAGTCTTTTGTGCACGTTTTTTTAGTGTCTCTTGTGTCAAAATCGAGTGACTTTGTGGGGAGACTTATGTTGAGCGATACTAACGATGCTGGTTCCACAGAGAAGCATGGAGGTACCAGGGACACTTTGCAAAGGCAAATCTATACAAGAATATTTGGCCCGGATTCAGCTACGGCGTGGGTGCTTTTGTTGTCTATTGTGTTGCTGAGAAGCTGCTTTTCTCTGAGGGGAAAGACCACCCCAAGGAGCACGAAGAGCATTCTTAATCTGGAGAAGGCTGTCACCAAGTAGCATTTGACTGCTGATAAGTTGAACCTCAGTTCCAAACTATTTATAACTCTATTTATTCACGATTTATATGCTTATTTATTTATTCATTTATTTCATCCTTATTTCTTAGTGATTGTATGGAGGCCCCACATGTGACTTTTGTTACAGGGCCTAGGCCCATAGAGCTCTCTCTATGTAACCTTCGAAGTAGCCCAGAATTGTTGCAAAAAGAGTGAGTAGAAACATTCATTCCTCTTTTATTCACTTATATAACCATGTAATCAATTCATTGAATCTCTTAGCTAAATAATATATGTCAGATTTATCAATATCATCACCTTTTTCAGTGCATAAGATCTTGCATAAACGGTGAAAATTTGCGTGTTGTTAGATTTTACCACGAGTTCGCAAATTGAATAAAATTGTTCGATTTAGGGGTCAGAGATCCTATTCATAGCTTTTTGTCATCTGTTTGAATAGCCTGTTTGATAAGAATCTAAGTCAGACTACAATATGACAGAATTGGACTTGTGTGACATCTTCTTAGGGGGATTTGAGGAGATTGCCCCTATTAGACCAATCGAACACCTCGGTGAATCTGATATGACTTTTGATGGGAGATTAGCCCACCCTGGTCTGAAAGTTTTTGAAAATGGTGGCGAAGTTGGCTGTGGCGGGAAGATCTGGGTTGCTGGGGAGTTGTTATCAAAGTATATCCTAGACAAGGGACTTCAGGGTAGAAAAAAAGTGATTGAGATCGGTAGTGGAACTGGTATTGTTGGGCTAGCTCTGGGGCTCTCCAAGAAACGAGATGATGATATGGAGGTATGGATCACAGATATCGAGGAACTAGTACCCCTAATGGAGACAAATATCGAGTTGAACGAGTTGGAGAACACTGTCCATGCTGACACTTTATTCTGGGGAGAGCCCTTACCGGATTACGCTAAAGAAGGTGTCGATACTATCCTCGCTGCAGATTGTGTTTATTTGGAGAGAGCCTTCCCATTACTAGAGAAGACCTTATTGGACTTGACGACGCCCGATACTTTGGTTTTAATGAGTTACAGGAAGAGAAGAAAAGCTGATGGGAAATTTTTTAGAAAGATCAGAAAGAATTTTGATATTGTTCCAATCACCGATTTCAAAGATTATGAGCATTACATCAAACAAAGTGTCAATTTGTTCCAATTGGTGAGAAGACCTCAAAAGATTGCATCATTATCAGGTCCATTATCAACGGTATCTTCAACGCCCTCTTTGTTGGAATAATGATGACAACTATATACTACTTCTGCAATACTTGCTAAATTTTTTTCTTATTTCTGAAATCATGATTATGTGCATTTGCTTTTTGATTTAATGACGAATAATGGGATATATACACGTGAGCCATTCTATTGATATTACTGTCCCCAGGCATCTTCAGGATTTGCCTTCTCAGCTTGGGAGATTTTTGTAGCTTCCTCAGCTTGTACTCTCCATTTATCAATAACTTTCTGTTCCTCTTCAGATCCATATTCTAATGGAGATTTCTTATAAACAGCTCCAAACATCTCATTTTCTTCTCTACTCACTTGGTCTTCAACCTCCTCTTCGATTCTTATTCTGTAAAATTCAAATCTTGCTTGATCATATGCTTCAGCCAAGGTCTTTCCGGAACCTTGGTTCAACAAATATAAAGTTCTTTGCACAACACTCTCACCATCCAATGGCTTATTAAGTTGCTTGATGGAAGACCAGTTTTGATTTTTGGTATCTTCACCTGTGTTTTCCAAAAGAATTTTTGGTCTTGCCAATTCCCATGGATGCTGCTCATAGAATAGTGATCTCAGTTCATCCTCGACAAATCTTAGCTTTTGTGGCTTGTACATGTTTCTTGGGGTCACCTGCGATGCTCTGGTCTTGTATAGTGGGGCATTCTTATTGATCGTCTTATCCTCGGCGAATTTGAATGGCTGCTCTTGCGATAGTTGTTGTGTCTTTGGTTCACGTAGAAAATTCTTGTTTGGTGGAATTTTACCGACTACCTCGAACCAAGCGGGCTGCTTTGTGAGCACACCAGACTTCAGATAGTGCGATGTTCTCTCCAGCACGTTCACGGCCTTTGTTTGTAGCTTCATCGATTGCACGCTTGAGGGTCTATTATCGAGACTTCTTGATCTTGGAAAGACGGACACTTTTTTGGTGAAAAAAAATTGTGAAAACAGCGAATGAGTTCGCGCTAATTAGATAATCACACAGAAGATATTGTCGCTGTGGTGTTCGGATGGGTTATGCTGCAATGCGCATCGCCCCACATCTGCAATCATAATAATAGTATCTCTATTGTTGTTTCGAAAACTTTGAAAAGCATTTTGTATCGATAGCAGTGGGACAGAAGAGATGAGTCAATTGGGGAAGCTGACTTTACAGCTTTTCAATGGGTCAAAAAGGTGTGGGCGGAGTTTTAAGGACATTCTCTCTGCCTACAATGTGAAAGAGGAAGTGGTGTCGAAACATGCTAAAGAACTCCCCATTAATAAAGATCATGAAGAGATCAAGAGAATGAGGATGAATTTTCCAAGGCGTCGGGCCCCAAGATCAGCTTACAGTAGGTTTCTTAGAGAATTATATCCTTTAGACAAGCAGTTTGTTGATTTTGGAAGTCTCTACGAGAGCTATTCCAGACTTCCAACCCCACAACCATTATATATCAATGAATACCATTTAGAACATATGCTTTTGAGCTATTGTGAGTCGGCAGGGGTACATGCACGTAAAGAGGCACATAATACTATGATAAGAGTCTTCAATGGATTGAAAAAGTCCAGGATGCCCTCTTCTATGAAGGAGTTCAATAGTTATATTCATATGAAGTATTATCATGGTGGGTTGATAGAAACTGCAAGGAGAGAATGGGCACTGATTTGCAAAGAAGGTGGGAACTGTCACTCAAGTACCGCACATATATTTTTGAAAGTGGCTTTGAGGAATAATGATTCTGGGTTTATGAAGCAGATTTTGGAAGATATGAAAAGGCAAGATTTGGAGTTTGATAGACATTCATATAACTTGATTTTGAGGTTCATGGGACAAAACTGCATGATTAAAGAAGCACATAGTACGACATTGGAGATGTTGAATCAAGGTATTGTGTTTGATATATCATTCATGAATACTGTAATCAATGTGTTGGTTAGTAATGACGAGGTCAGCCTAGCTGATTGGTTAGTTGGTCGTATCTCAAGGTTCGAATCAACACCATTGAACATTGGGAACAGTCACAAAAGAAGGATTTATACCCAAACATTGCAGTATCTGGATTCACTCAAAATTCAACCGGTTGACTCGCTCTTGTTCACACCAGCACCAACGTTTGAAACCTTTTCACCGTTGGTGGCTCATTTTCTTACAGATGAATATTTTAACCCGGACAGGGTCATAAGATACTTAATCATGATGATTAAGGCAGAAGTCCCAATACCCACCTCATTATTCAAGAAAGTATTACAATCTTTCCAGCGACATCAAGTTAATGAAGAAGCACAATTACACTTGATCTTGGAAGTTGTTAAACATTCAAAGAATCTCAAAACTGATACGTCGCTGTTCAAATACCTGTTAAAAACCACTCAGAAGCTCAGTCAAAATGTTGGAATTGATATCGAGGAGAGTTGGATCTCTAATAGCAAGAAGTACAAGAAGTTTGAGAAATCTAATGTGAACATTGACAACTTGACACTGCATGCCTTAAACAGAGCACTCGCATGACTACTTATGATTGTTCATCTTATTTATCTTATTTATCACTATTTATCTTATGTCACTATTTATGTTATTTATTATTAACCATTAAATGGAAAAGATATAAGGGGTATAGAGGACGGAGCCCTAATCACATGATATCATATGACCGCGAAATTTCACCAAAGATCAAAACATCTTTACCTTTCTACTTTCACATCCTTTTATCTCGAAACGACCACCAATCTACAGATATCACCACTCTCACTACGCAATTAGCCCAATGGTACGTACATGATTTTGTTCGCTGCCCAGATTGTGCATACTGACACGTTTTAGTCCGCTTTATTCAACTTCACATCACTCCTACAAGTCATCTTGCTGCTTATATGTTCTTGTACCTATATCCATCTAACGTGGCCCTCTTTACTAGACAGAAACCATCATGGGTAAGTAATCTTTTCGTTCATTTACTGCTGCTGATACTTTTTACTAACTTTGTTGCTTACAGCGTACTCGGTGTTTTCTGGAAGTGTGCTAGAGTTGGACAAAGAGCAAGTCCGTACGTGTCCATGTCCTTGATCTTCATGGCCATCAACCAATTACAGTCGTGAAATGAAGCTGCGCTATTACTGTTGACTATTCTGATGAATCGCATGTTGTAATATTTGTTATGAGTAACTGCCCCTGTAGGTTTTTGCTAGACAGATTTATACACTATAACCCATACTCTTCTTCGATCCTGTCGTCTAGCCTACATCCAATGCTATTTTCTTTCAAAACCTCGTTCAGTCTATGCTCGGAAAATTCCAGCTCTTCCAGCACTAAACTATAATCCTCTGGGTCCTGTAATGCCAGTTTCAACAACCTTTGGAAAATTTTCATAAGCTCCGGGATGAACCCCCAGTCTTTAGACTCATTAGAGAAATTCTTCAAGATTTCAATGCATAGGTTCAGTTCCGTTTTGGACTCAGTGACACTGATTGACTGAGAGTTGAAGCATTTGAGTAATGTCTTGAAAATAACTAGAATCCGGAACAATGATAACCAGTTAGTAGATATTTTATGTTTATCCGTTGTTAGGTTATAAGAATATGTGAGATTTTGTAACACAGCTTTGCTCAATTTGGATAACAGTTCTTGATCTAGTTGTGGGATCAAGTAAGAATGACGGTACAACAAATTCAAACAGTTGAAGTACATTGTTGATATCCAAATTGGTGAAATTTCCAAGTTTTTCTTTGTAGTGGTTTGAAGATACCACTTTTCAACTTGATTTTGTAATGGTTTCAAAACAGCATTGTAATTTTCTTTTGGAGTATTAGAATTGATCACACAAACAGAATGAACCTTGTTGAAGATCTCCCCTTCTAATCTTTTCAGTTGTATCACAGCTTTAAAACTTTCCAAAAAATGATCACCATCATCTTTCAACTGAACAGGGTCTGGGATATTGATAATATCATCTGGTATACCAATTGGTTTGTTCAGATAGTTGGCCACTGTTCGATCAATATTGAAAACAGACCAAAACAATCGATATCTCATCTCTATATCTCTTTCTGTCATCTTTGACTGCTCAATCTCCCTTTCACTCAACTGTCTATGATAATGATATCTCAAGATCAATCCAGTTAAAAGATTTGTTAGATTAGAAGTAGTCAAACAATTCTTCCCAAAGAAGGAATCAATAACTAATAAACCCATGATTTTGATATCTTCATATTGTCTGAATGATAAAGAATGCTGAATGAAATAAGTGATGTGATCATTTTGTAGTAAAATTGAATATGACTGAATCTCTCCCTGTGAAAGCTCATTCGAGTTTAATAATGACTTGAATCCAATGGTAATGATCAATAATACTTGGAAAAACTGCTTCAATTCTAATGATGAAGTCATTTGCATATTAGGATTCAAGACATTGAACAAATTGAATGAATCATCATCATTGTCGTTAAATTGTGCTAAGAAATCAGATTTGTTGATGAAGGGGTATTTGATATAGAAATGTTGGAAAAACACATGTACATATTTCATAGCATGCTCTTTGTTGATCATTAAAGGGTTCAAATCCGAAGAAGTCGGTTGTAAGTTTTGTTTCCCCGTGTTGATCAATGTTGAAAGTAGGGCATTTTGAATTTCTTGAACTTGATTTGATCTCTTGATAGGAATATG
The DNA here is from genome assembly GCA_030574715.1 of Xingzhongia strasburgensis. Taxonomy (NCBI): domain Eukaryota; kingdom Fungi; phylum Ascomycota; class Saccharomycetes; order Phaffomycetales; family Wickerhamomycetaceae; genus Xingzhongia; species Xingzhongia strasburgensis. Next base: position 152,459 of record JAJMFO010000008.1, read on the forward strand.
TTGAGGTTTTGTCAATGCAGTTTGTTGTAAACTAGAAAAGTCAATCGAGGGTAATCTGATTCGAGGTTGAGAAGTATGAGATAACGAAGGAAGTAAAGTTGGCTGTGTGGAATTTTCAGAGTTGCTTTTGCGTAGTTTCCAATCATGATTCAAAGGTGGGAGTGTTGGAGGTGAGATCTCATTATTGGCATTAACCTCAGTAGAATTGTTGACAGCAAGAGATTCTGGAGGGATGGAGTCATTAGCTAGAGCAGTATAGTTGTTTCGTTCCTGTCGCTTAGGCTCTATGGCACTCAGTTTCCGCTTCTTAGGCCCACTCACCATCTTGTCCATGTATTCGCAGGACTCCCCCATCTTGAGACAAGTGACACAGTGAGGATAGTGTTTTGAACATTTTTTTCTCAGCTTGCGACATCTTTGACAGGCAATAGTCTTTGTCGGCTCTGTCTCGCTCAAGGTGTCTAATGCCTGCTTATCCACCTCAGTCTTGCGGTTGTGGGACTTGAAGACGAGTTTGTTGAACGCAGCTGGCTTTGCTGTCTGATCTCTGAGACTTGACGTTATGAATGTGGGCATAATCTTTGGTGGTGATGATTCTAACAAAAACAACAACAACACTCTCTCTGTAAGATAAGAACACACTCAAGGGTTTTATGTCATTTTATTGCCCAGGTGTTTGTGGCATTGAAAGTATTTATGAATCCGTCTAAATCTCCTAATTCGCCCAGATAGCGTCAATTGTGGCTAGCGAGATGAAAACACCGACAAAACGAGCATCTGAAGCCAATCGAGAGCCAAATCTGCTTGAAATTGGAGAGAAAGTGGCAATATAGGAGGACATACAAATGAGGTTCCACTATCACTGAAAAGAAATGAGAACCAACTCACAATTTGGCGTGATTATAACCACAACGTTCTTCTAGAGAGCGTCTGCGACCTGTCAAACTTAACGAGCCACACCGAATGCGGTAAAAACGTTGAAAACGGATGTGGCGCATTAAAAGATAATCGAAATTAGCGAAAAGACGCGTAATGTCCTTCGTCTGAGTGGCTAGTGCGAATGGCTCGAGTATGAGCGTGACACAGGTCTATTGATGGTCTCTTTTTTTCATACCTGGTATGTCTCTTTGTCCGTGTGTTCAAATACTTGTTTCAAGACTCTTATCACATTCTCGGCCGAAGCCAGCTGTAACATTCGTATAGTCTTTCCATTAGCTAAAGGATTAGAATTAATTAAAGTGAAAGAACGAATTTCAAAGTTGAAAAATTCGAACAACCACAAACCTTGTACCACATCCAACCAGAATCTTCCTAAATGCGTCAATTGAAGCTCGAGGATCCCCAAAAGGTATGTCCGATATTTGACAGCACCCAAAATGGAATTATCGAGACGACTTCTCCAGACTCCAGAGATGTGGAAATCAAATGCCAGCAAGTTAAGCGCAGGTGCATAACTTCTCTCCCAGCTGGTTATCAAAACGCTACAAAACCCGAGACAGCACTTGTTGCTAAAAGAGAGATTCCTCGTGGCCCATCGTTGTAGTACTTGACTGCCTCATCTAACTTGTTATTACAAACCATACAAGCATACAAGTACTCTCTCGTCATCCTCATCAACACCTCGCAATTGATCCCAATCTCCCGCATCTCGTACTTCTCTCAACATCACGTCCTCGCAAAACCTTGTTTGGCGCACCAAACATAAACCTCCTTGCAGTTTAATTATTTTTTAATTTCGATTGCGGAGATAGGCTTGACTCTTGACGTATCCATCATCATTTTCCTTCATTACGAAATTCGTCGCCATCTTTGCCTATATTCAGATGTCAAATCTTAGTCCACTTTCAAGTTCCCAGAACGTGATTGGTTGACAAGAGGGACCGGGCTTGTCCCCATAGACAGAATTGCCTTAAAAACTTCTTTTGGTTTGAAACCTCCCTGTCTGCTGCCGGGACTATCTACGATTTTGACACTTGCAAGTTGCACTGCAGCTATATTTTTTGGAAACTCGATGCATTCCCGGATCCTGATTCTTCACATGCTGGGAAGCTGGGAGTTTTCGGTGTTCTACGGCGATCTGGAAATTTTCAGCTCTCCTCTTTCATCAGATTTTATGATCACAACAGACTATTAATCAACTCAACCCATCAACCCCCCAGAAGTTGGGGCCACATAGGTCACACCTGTCACCCTAATCCCACGTCGCTGTGGTTTCTCGATATAGTATATTGAAGATATCCCCCACCGTGCAGCAGTACAAGCGCTTAAATAACATAAAATTTGTTCTGAAGACCCCTGGCAGTAGTACTCAACCCCGTAAAAAACCTTACTTGAAATTACTCATGCCACAGCTATCTCAACCTGTTCAAATTTATCGACGCTACATCTGAATTCCAATATTTCCCTCCCAATCAAGTGTTTACTGCGACGCTCTCACTCTCATCTTCCTTTTTCATCGCTTCTCTACATTTCCATTTTGTGAATACTAATATACGACATTTTTATTCTCTATTAACAAACAACAAACTGAAACAACCATACAAAAAACATCATCCAGAACTTGACTCACCCAACGCCCACTTTGTAGTAGTATAGTAGCCTTTTTTTCCAGCCTAATAACCACTTCTGATACATATACAACTCATAAAAAGGACAATACGCTCTAAATCTTTAACCTTTTCTCTTTCAATCAATAAATAACACCATAATTCATAATGGAAAACTCAAAAACACAATCATCAAATCATCATCAATCAAGAATCACAAATCTTGAATTCATACACCTTAAAATGTCAGTGCAATGCTTTGATCGTTTTCTTTAAGCTTCTTAAGAATATTAATCTTTCTTCTTCTTGCATTTATAAACCAATTATCCAATTGCTGAATAGTCAATCTAGTCTTTAATAACAGTTCATACTTCTCTCTTGAATTTGGATATGGTCTATCAAGGTGTTCACTTAACCAACCTAATAATATCAATGTAGTTTGTCTTGGTAAGTTTTGTCTCTTCTTTCTTGAATTTAATTTTTCTTTGCCCTGAACATTCATATTCACTAACACTTCTGAATAACCAGATTCAGATATTGGTGAAGATGATGCTGAACGAATTGCTTCTGGAGTCGGAATCATATTTTGACCTGGTAAAGCTAAATTGTTCACTGGTGAAATACGACCACTCGAAGAAACATTTTGATATGAATTGGAGCGAGAAACATCCGGAGTAGAATATGGGGAGTGGAATGGAGTTTGTTGCTGTTGTGGTAGTGCAACAGGTTGGTGTTGCTGTTGTTGTGGTTGTGGGGCCTCCTTCAACAGTTCCCTGATTGGTGGTAGAGAGAATGGTTTTTGAGCTGATGGACTTACTGTGGATTCAGTGGCTTGATGTGGAAAATAACCAGAGTATAGCGAGCTCGTACCCTGAGGACTGGCAGAGAACCCTGGTGAGTATTTTGTAGGGTCAGGAAGCATCATAGTAAGCTTTGGTTTCTCTTCATTGTTGTGGTTGTTGTTGTTGTTGTTGTTGTGCAGAGGCATCATTGGAGAGTGAATAGCCGCCCTATGTAGGATGGCTAGGTTATCGAGGGACATTTTGATTGAGTCACAGAATGGGAGAGATAGACACAACTTGAAAGGGCCTGAAAAGTGAAGGATTTGGGGGCTCGGATCTATATATATCTCGAATTTTTTTGCGTCTCTTAACGGCTGTCTCTTGGGTCCACTTGACGTGTGAAGCTTTTCAAAATTTGGCTGATAATGCGATGGATGCACCATGCTGCCCGCTAATGTAAATAAACGTGCAGCGCGCACTACTAATAAAAAATTGCCAGCAAATCGTTCTGAAAGGGAACCTCCGCTAAAATCATCCATTCACTGTAAAATTCCGCTAACTTCTTGTGACAGCAGGCATGTGCTGTACAGAATTCGCGTAGTGGAAAACTCGCTTTGGTGGGCGGGCGCACGCAAAGAAGCTGCCGAAGCGGGCAAACTCTACAGCCAATTTCCAAATCCTCCTCCTGCCTTTGATATGTGCTGTCACAAAAGCTTAAAACCTCAACTCAGGACGTGTCACATAGGAAATTTAGTCGTAAAATGGGTTCACCGTTGAATCTAGGGGACTAGAGGTTGTCAAGGATGAAACAAAACATTTATTCCTGTTCATTCTGATGAGAGTCTGGGAATGTTGTGCTTGACTTTTGGGAGACAAATAGTCGCCTATAGGCGCTGATGTTGCTGCTAATTCTGAATTTGGTTATACAAAAATAATTTGGATCGTCAAGCCAACTTTAACTTCCTCAATTATTTGCTGACTGCGAAGCAAAGTTGTTCTGACGTTGGTCGTTTTTAACTTCTACGAGACTTGCAATTACCGTTGTTCACATCTCGAAAGCGTCAAATCTGACGGGTTCTCCCTTATTGTTCACCGATCTGGGAAAATATTGCGACATGTCAAAAAATCCCTAGTGAGGTGTCAAAAAAGCAAAAAAAAAAAAACACAAAGCGCACCGAAAATCGTCCAGATTCTGAGTCCAGCTCCGCACTCCGCGCTTTACGCTTCGACGTTCGGCTTCAAACTCCAGAGGCCACTACCATTAGTAACAAGCATTCAGCGTTCAGAGTTCAGAGGCCATTGCAATCAATACCTATACGTATTTGAAGCCTTTCGTCAACCTGAGATTTTCTTGTGTTGATCTTTTTCCCAATCTCTTTATAGAATTCAATTGCCTTTTTTTGTCTGAATTCTAGGCCCTCCGATCTCCTTTCACTTCTAATTACCTTCGCTTTAACGGATTTTTGAAGCAGTCGTTTTTCTCTCGTTAGCTAGGTAATTCCAGTTACGTAGTCGATTTTTCGACGTCGACTTTGAAGTCTGGGCCCCTCTGTGCCTACAATTCCATCCAGTGGACAAGAAATTCGAACAGTTTCCGTGATCGTCAAAAACTGCGAAGCTGCGGACTTTCTTTTGCTAGATAAGCTTCAGCGAGAAAGCTTTCCCTGCTCAAAGCTTGAATGGGAAATTTGTGAAATTACCCCATTAGGGAGAGTCTGCGCCCGCTTCAGATGAAGGGAAAATTTATGAAAGCGTGATGCCAGAAATCTATTGGTTGCGCTCGTAATACAGTTGCCTTGAGAGTTGAGCCTCCAGTTTACTGCCAGTGCATATCCTGAGATATGGCGGCTCTTCTATGGTACCACACAGTACGTCATAAAACATCGACTCGAATTTAACAGGCGCTTGACATCTTTCATCTTTCGGCTTTCAAGAGGTGCGCACTAAAATCTGCCAACGTTAAAGCTCATATTGTAGGGATGCAGTACTTCTGAGAGCCATGGATAACCTAAAAGAAAGCTCACCAGAATTTCGAGTGTGGATGATAACGAGTTTTAGTCTTTAGCCGGTATTTGTTCTCTCCAATTTACTAGTCAAGTAGTAGCTGGCTTATATTCTTACGACCTTCATTTCCGCTGTACGAGCTGTAATTTTCCAAGAAGATGGTAGCAATAGTTAGTAAAAGCAGTAGTACGTACTACATAGTAGTACTACCGCGAGGCCGTAGGCTGTAACATAATATAAGCCAGCTGCAAACCGCAACTGGAGCCTAGGGAGGAAGCTGTCAACAACCATGGGCTGTCAAGATTAGGTTATAACTCATAAGCGAACTAGCTAATTTTTAGCGCTGAGCATTGGTACCAAGTATTTCTACCAGTCCATTGATGCTTCACAACAGTGAAGGACTCCAGGGTGAAGTTGAGCTGAACACCGTAAGGGTACGCGTAGTGAAGCTAGCATGTGATCCTCGAGTTTACTGCTTGCGTCGTCGATGTGATTGCTTCCATCATTGGGACTGCGAAAATGCAACACATATATAAATGAACAGATCGCTTTCCCCGGAGTAAGCAGATATACCAAGCAAATATTGAACAGAGGAAAGGCTAAAATGGGCGGCTCCTTTTGAGGGCTAGAGCCTATACTATCATTTCAAAATCAAGCTTGATCAGATCGAATCTACTACAGCATGTGTGATATTTAGAAGCCTGATCTCTGGATAACCTTGTTAACAAAAAAGCGCCACCCTTCAGAAGAACGCTGAAGCACTTACCATAGATAGACTCAGGTTGTTTGAGGTTTGATGTCGTTGTAGCGGCTACAGCATATAATGGTAAAATATCAAGTAAAGAGTCGAGAAATGTCTCTTTTCCGATGCTGCATAGTTTTGGCTGAAAGAAGCGCCCTATGTGTGCTACGTAGATTATCTCCAACCAGCGGCTGCCTCAAGACTGTTCCCAACTCTTCTATTCAAAGCTGAAACTTATTCTTGAGTGATCTTGACTCGAACATGCTAAAGTTGACAGATTCGCAGATCGATTCCCTATTCGGATAAAACGGCGCCTCTGTTGCGCAGATGAGCAGCGTGCTTCGAGAATTTCTCCCCGGTTACAAATTTGAGCCCTGGATTTTAAACTGATTTGAGTCCCCCGGATTTCAATTCAAGATTCCTCGTTAGGAATGCAGGTAAACTTTACGAGAGGATGCGCTTGTATGCAGGATTAGCGCTAGGTCATTTTTAGTAAGTTGTCGGTGTCTTCTAAGGAAAACTCGAAGACTCGAAGAGCTCAGCTAGTTCAGCAACAAGATCAATTGCAGCTGGTTCTCCAAGTAAATTGAGCACGTTAGCTCTTGTCATCGACTCTAATCTTTCAATATGATGTAATTAACGGCTAGACTCTTGGAGATGGTGCAAATACGTTTAGTAGGCAAAAAAAAACTGAGGGTGGCATTTCATCAGCATAACGCTCAAACCCCCCAAAGTTAAGTGTTCTGCTGAAACGCTGAAACCATGAACCTTGAATAGTAGTAAAGAAACTATGACATTCCACTTGCGTTCTGGCCTATCTCCAGCAGCCAGCTTCATCTTCTGTTCTCAAAAGGCGGAATGCCCCAAGTTGTGCATACAATTTTGGTTGAAATTTGACGCTGTAGATGTGAGTTTCAGCATCAGCTTAGTCCGGCACATTTCTCGAAGATCGCTTAAAACTACAAACCAAAAGAGGTATTTTCAAGGTCAAGGCAAATTGCAAGTTGCAACCTCTCATAGCTTGTTCAATAATCATGTCAGGGGCCGGTCGAGGATAAAGAACAGATTTGATCAAGAGTACGTATCTAAGGTAGTCCCAAGCCGTAGCAGTCCGCTGAAATACATTCGCCACTTCAAGTTAAGACAAGAAATCATTCAGAGGTATCAAAAATGACCCATAACGGTCACAGTACGACATGCTCAGACCTGCACAAATGCTTTGAGGAGACCCACATCTTCAGACTTCAGCGAACTGAATATCTCTCTGATCTCGCAACGATAAAATTCCCTACAAACTCATTAAAGATATAGTGAAGGAGAAGGGATTAACATATGACTATTCTTTTACAACCCTTGATCAACTGATACATGCTATCTCTTGCTAACCAAAGAGGCAAGTTGATGGGAACCATTCCAAAATGAAAAGCGCATTTGGTCTAAGTTTTAAGTTCTAACAGCTGTAGGAGGGCGCACTTTATAGTAACATCTTACTCCATAAAGGATAGGAGTGCATTGATAGTTGAGTAAAAAAATTTTCAGCGTGATGCTCATTTTGCTAATCAGCACCGCTGAACCGGTAAATATCTTCTCCGATATAATTCTGTCGTGTGAATCTAGCGGGCAGGGTGCTCGATCTTGTCAGGAGGGAAAATTCGAACCAATCGCATTCTTTGTATTGCATTGGCCCTTCAAGCTCCTCTGGCGCTCTATGAGCTTACAAGCCCCAAATTGGAAAAACTAACGGCCGTTACCAAGAAACGGTACGATATTTTCTCCAGTTGAGGTTTCAAAGCGTTGAGAAATCCACCAAAAGGGGGAAATTATCATGTGTAAACTGAATCTCCTGCATTTGATGCAGCTGTCAAACAAAATGTCCATCTCTCAAACTTTGCCCGTTTCCTTTCAAAAAATATGCAGTAAATTTTGTTGCAGATCTCCGCAAACTGTTCGTGGAAGGGGATATCAACAGTTGATTACTGGCTGATAGCTTGTTGGATTCAAAGGAAGCAGCGGGAACCAGTTTTAAAGCTCATTTTACCTGACTTGACTGAGTACCTCTGTCTCCTTACACTATACTCAGATATCGTTTTTGAGAAAGTATATCATTGTATAGACCTATGATTTAAAGCTCTCAATCATGCGCTTTTGTATAAGGATGCATTTCAATGCCCGCGGTTAGCCTTACCTATATCGCCAAAAAACTACCAGTTGGCAATAGAGTAGAGTGCCGAGGGTTTACTAGCCTGGGTTATCAAAAGGACAGATTCTTTTAAAACAAATGGAGTTCGAACTACCAGTTTCGCCGAGTAATAGAGCATCGGGAGAGATTTGGCCAGCAGCAGCGTACTGGGAACAATGTAACAACTTACAAATTGAGATTTGGCTTTGAGATAGAACGTTGAGAGTTGTGGCTCCTGATTCTCAACCAATTGAACACTAGTAGCAGCGCCTTTGAGTTAGTGGCCCCAGCCTCTACTGCCGCCCAAGATAACATGTAACATGTAACATGTAACATGGCCTAAAAAGATGACACAAAATATTTTCTGCGAGATCATTATTGTCCTGGACATCCCATTTGAGATCATGAAAGACCCCTCGAACAAAGTACACTATAGGGGAGACAGGACGATAAAGCGTTCGAAATTGCATTGATTCGTAGAACAAGATCATTGTAACCATACACGGGAAGGGGCTGTAACTACAATTCTAGATATTGTCGAACAATGCCAGTCATATAAAACCTTGAAGGGTAATTATTGAATGACTTGTCTGATGGCTAGATAGGAACTTGTATTGAAAAACACGGGTATTGTGCTGACACAGCAAAAGCAACCCTGTCCCACAGCAAATGTTGGTTCTGGTAATGGAATCCTAGATTAGTTGATCCGATTTATGACAAATACTTTCGCAATACGCAGTTTCCAACCACCAACTCACCACCAGATGGGCTCGTGACTTACCAAGCGAGAAAGTGCTCATTGTTGATGATTCATAACTCATAAATCACTCCCTCTATAACGAAAATGCCGTAGATCACAATGAAATCTTTCGACATATATATGGTCTAAAACTTGTAGAATGTATCCTTTATTATTTAGTCTTGAGAAGTTCAGAGTTCAGAGATAGACTGTATTACTAGCGCTTGTCGTGCGTACGTGCATATATTACCAAGGTCGAGTAGCATATCAACATTGTGAGTTGTAGGTAGCCGCCTAAGTAGTTGTGAAGCTGTAGTACTTTGTGTGATTGAACAATAGAAATCAGCAGTTTCACATTAATCATGGTACATGGTAAGGATCGCGTTCTCAATTTCGTACGTAAAAGCTCCACCCTACAGCCTACAGCTATCACAGGACACAGACTTTCAACCTTTCAAAGATAAATACAACCTGTATTGGAAGATATGAGTAGACAAAGCCGAGAGTTTCGGCCGAAGGCTTCTAAGGCTCATAGCCAAGAGAAGACTACATCAAGCCCATCAATCTTTGAAGGCCTGCTCGCACTGCTTTTGAGACAAGCAAGCCCAGATCAGGCAGCCAAAGTTTTCGGAAGACGGAAGCATTTTGTCGCTGAACAGTATGGTGAATAACAAACCCACAATGGATATCAAATAAAATAAAGCTGAAGTTCGCAAATCTTCAAAATTCAAAACCGTTGTAAGTTCATCAACTCTTTCACTCTACGATCAAACTCAGTTTTTCAGAGATCGAGCGATCACCAAGATTCGATGTTTCGAAAATACCGCCTGTCAGACCCGTCAAGCTAAAAAAAATAGTCTCATCATTTTTGACGTCGGCAAAATCAAATTAAGGGGTGCCGAAAATCCGGGAATCACCTGCACTTGTCTCGCGGACTTAAAAAGTACGTAAAATGATAAGACAAATTAATTTATTGTCCTCGAGGCTCGGGAGTCGGAGTGGGAATGAAGGCTTGAATTGACACAATCGAAAACTATCAAGAAATCGAGGGCCCTGTTGGCAAGGAAGATCATCTGCTGGAATTTTCATTAGCTCAGTTCAGAGAGTACTACCTCGATGAAATGGGCCCTAGGTTTGCAATAAAATGCTTTGCCTGATAACCGAGTCTTTCCTTACGCTCGATGCTCATTGGTTTTACTATTCTTTTTACGCTATCAACTTATTTATTTATTTATCATTAAACTTCAGCAGGATTTTGCCAAACGAACGGACGCAAAAAGTTTCTCAGTGAGAATTATTTCTTTCATAGATTCGATACACTTTATTAGCCACACTTGACATAAGCGTGTCTGTATTCATCTTATAACCGGTAAACCCTTTCTCACACGATAATTTAGCTGATTGATGATCGGTGGTTTTCAGCTGACTAGAAATTCTTGAGTTCGGCTATAGCTTATCAATTTCTTTGGTTTCATCACATTTTTTACCTTTGATGCATCTAGGTAACTTTTAGAACAGAGTATAACGCCCCATTGGCCATTGGCCATAATACATAGTTCTCTTCGGGACCAGAAGATTATTTTAAACCCGACGAACGAGCTCAGCGTTAACTCCTTGTAAACCCGCACATCGGCTCAAAGAGTGCAGACTTTTCAGTCCCCCCAAACCCTTCCCAGTCCCTCCAGCGGAGTTAAAATTTGAGTTCAAGCCTCAGGGTTTTCCACAGGCCAATCAGTACAATCCTCTTTATTCACTAATGGGCGATGATATCCATAGTGAGTTGCCTCTGAGGGTGAAATGACTTTTGACAGACCATAGTGTCACGATCAAGAGCCATAGGTGAAAGGTTGACAATTCACCCATGTAGTGTCTGTCAATAGGTGTCACATTTTAGTTTTGCATTTACGAATTAGCACTGAAAAAAAAATCCCACCTGCTAGCCCCGTTCATGCAGAGGAGTTAACTTTCCCAGTCCCCGTGTTTTAGGCCGACAGCGATATAGAAAATAGAAATACCGCTGCGTTTTACGTGGTTGTAAAGTTTTCAGCTCTGCGATACAGTCCAAACCTTTTTGTTTATTCCATTCTTTTGCTTTCTTTACTCTCATACTACTATCAACCACTGTTAATCCGTTTCACTTTGCCCTCCAGAAGCAGAGTCAGATCATCGTCAGTCATCCTCGTTTCGTACATCACTGGCACCAAATCGAAGATCAAAAGCCCATCATTGGAGAAGGTCTGGAATAGAGCGTGATTATTAAAGCTATACTCAAGCGGAGCCATTCAGATACAAGTACCACTGATTTTTGAACCTCCACTGCTGGTTGCCTTATAACCATCTCCACATCCCGGAAGCTGCCAAATCCATTACCACCCGATATCAATCATTTCTCTTTGATAATGCAGAGGTCAACGAAGTTATCGTTAAGTAACCTCATAACCCATGACGTGCCGGCGTCGGGTTCTCTAGAGAATATGACAAAGGCAGACAATCCTTCACCCGAAGTCAAAGACGTGAAGGGATCTAGTGATTTGAAGCATTCTTATTCATGTAAACGTTGCAGGAGATTGAAGAAGAAATGCAGTAGGACCACTCCAGAATGTCAAAATTGCTATAAAGCGGGCGAGAGCTGCGAATATGTCCCAAGAGCTCCAAGAAGGAAGAAATCTGAGATTTTGAAGAGTTTGAACGAACAGCAAAGAGCAAGTGGGATGGCTAGTACAAGTCCTAATTCTGAAGAGATTACAATCAATATCAAGACCGGAACGTCTAATAACATAGGATATGGCACGAAAAATGGGAATACTGATATGTTTACTACTTTACCAGCCATTTCTTCTCATATAATGTCAGGCCATAGTTTGAATACACCGAGATCAATGACTAATGGAATAAATGGATCTCATAAAGTCTCCCTCCCACCATTGAGCTCCTTCCGTGATATCAATCCACTTTCTAATTCTTCCAGTACCTCATCTCCACCATCTTTGGTACCAAAAAAGCAACAACCAACCATTAGTCCAGCAGCAGATATACAAAAAGCTTTACTTCGGTCAACACTGGGAGACGGTAAACCTACATGGAGACCAGAGCGCGTTGATAGCTTGAAATTAAATAAGGAAAGGGCAAGACAATACATTGAACAATTTTTTCAAGATCAAAATAACCATTTTCCCTTCGTTAACAAGATAGAACTGCAGAAGAAATTCAGTTTAGATGATTTGAGAAATATTGATAGTGCAGATCCCAAAATCACTTTTGAGTTTTATATTGTGCTTTTGATTGGTTATAGCTCTCTAGAAAGGCATGGGAAAATTCTCGAAGATGCCGAAATTCATAGATACCTCGTCTACAAGTCCCTCGAACAAGCATCGAATATCATTGTTTCTGATGATTATCAATCCGTGAAAAATTTGTTACTATTGGGAGTATATTCCCTCTACGAATCAAAAGGTGATATTTCTTTAATCATAGCTGGGACTGTTGTCAAATTGGCTTTATCACTTGGGCTGAATAAGAAATTTGTACCACGCTTTATGAGTGAAGTATTGGCCGAAGAGCAGATTGAGATGAGATATAGACTTTTTTGGTCAATTTATTGTTTTGACAGAACTGTGTGTGTGACTCTGGGCCAACCATATGGTCTTGAAGATGATGATATCAATACACCGTTCCCAAGTGCGCTGAAAGGGGAAGACCAGGACTCCATGGAAATGGTGAAGTCTGTGATAAACTTGAGAAGAATTGAAGGAAGAGTTTTGAAGCTTGTGCATACTGCTGGTTGTGGCAAAGGATTCGAAGATGAAGAATCCAAATCAGAGCTTTTGAAAGCTTTGAGATTAGAAGTTGAGGGTTGGTACAACACAACGAGTCTTGTGACATGCACTGACAAGAAACTATCATTGGCCAAGTGCACGGTGTCGTGGTATACAGCTTCTTACTACAACCTGCTGATGATGTTGTGCAGACCTTCCTTTCTCACGCCAGAACCAGCCATGGACGGCCTGCTTCTCGTGGGCAAATGCACCCTCCAATGTTTGACTTACACATACAATCTCCATACAGTTCATCCTCTACCCCTAACATGGGTGCACCTCTGCAGGTTCTTCACGATGTGTCGGACAATAGTGTTTTGTCTGAAGAAGTCGTGCATTGATCTTATTGAGACAAAGACAGAGATCAACTTGTGTATGGAGATTCTGGAGTACTTTGAAGAAAAGTGGCTCGTGGCGAGACAAGTACTAGACGTGTTCAGAAAGATCAACAAGTGCATCTACGACATCAGAGTCACTAAGAGTTGGAAGCTCAAGGACCCTGACATCATATCCAGAACGTTCGCCGAGGCGAGCGACGAGTACCACAGAATCATGGAGAGCGAAGGTCTGCAACCGACTTATGACTCCCCCGTGGTTGCACTGTCTAAGACCACTTAGCTACATAATATTATATATCTAATAATTTATGACTATCAATTGCATTAAAAAATTCATGAACACACTCTAAAAGTACACTTTCGACATCACCATTAGCATCATTTCTTTGCAGACTTCGCAAGTTCCTCTTTCAATTCATTGCTGAAATTGTCATCCACATCATTGTCGTCCCAGTCCTCGACCCATAGCGCCTTTTCGGCCTCTGTGCCCATTGCTTGGTTATCGCTCCAGTCCTCCGCCTGGAAATCTTCAAACTCGTCGTCCTCCTCGAGTGACTTGATCACTTTCTGTTTCTGCGCCTCAGCGGCTTCTCTAGCGTCGGTCATTGCTGTCCCTTGTAACTCAGTTGTTGTTATCTCAAAGGCTTTGTTGACGTTTGGCCGCCACTGAAAAATGGTTTCAAATCTGCCATCGTGATGAGGGTAAAAAACTAGACAAATCAAAACCCAAACACCAAAATAAAAAAAAATTTGACACTACAACCAAAACAATAAAATAGAAGATCAGATCAGCTTGTGCTACTTCTGTTTAGCATAAAACTCCAAGCAAGCTCTTTACAGAGAAAGACACTGCGACCTTCTGGCTTACAAAAATCTTTTCTCCAATCAAAAGAAGAGATGAAGGAAACGGTTGTCGATATCGCTCCGAAGCGAATCAAGGGCATCGAGTTCGGTGCCCTCAACGAACAAGATATCCTATCCCAATCCGAAGTCGAGGTTTCCACTAGAGATCTTTTTGATCTCGAGAAGGGGAGAATGCCAAAGAAAAATGGGGCGCTAGATACTCATATGGGTATTTCTTCGAACTCGTCAGAATGTGCTGTTTGTCAGGGGAATTTAGCCACTTGTCATGGGCATTTCGGTCATCTTAAATTAGCGTTACCAGTATTTCATGTTGGTTATTTCAAAGCTACCATCCAAGTGCTTCAGTCTATTTGTAAATCATGTGGTTGTTTATTGCTTGATGAGCCAACAAAAAGACAATTTAGAAAAGAACTTAGAAGACCAGGGTTGGATAACCTAAGAAGGATGCTCATAATCAAGAAGATTCTGGACCAATGCAAGAAACAAAGGCGTTGCTTCGAATGTGGTGCAGTAAATGGTGTTGTTAAGAAAGCTGCTGCTGGCTCCGGAGCAGCTTCATTAAAAATTGTCCATGATACGTTCAGATGGATTGGTAAGAAACCAACTATGGAAAAAGTTGAATGGGATAAGGACCTGGAGCAGGCGACTATCAATAACCCTGATATCGAGAAATTTATCAAGAGATCAATGGATGATCTGAATCCTTTGAAAGTGTTACATCTTTTCAAACAGGTCAAACCAGAGGATTGTGAGCTTTTAGGTATCGATTCAGGTAGAGGTGGAAGGCCTGAGATGTACATCTGGAGATATTTACCCGCACCTCCTGTTTGTATCCGTCCTTCTGTCGTAATGAGTGACTCCCCAACTTCCAATGAAGACGATCTGACTGTAAAATTGACTGAAATTGTTTGGACAAGTTCTTTGATTAGAGCTGGAATTGAGAAGGGAATTTCCATTAATAACCTAATGGAGCAATGGGATTACTTGCAATTGTCCGTGGCTATGTATATCAACTCTGATGCTGCTTCTCCTTCAATGCTTCCAGGTGCCAGTGGTGCATCGAAATCTGCCAAGCCAATTAGGGGTTTATGTCAAAGACTGAAAGGTAAACAAGGTCGTTTCAGAGGAAATTTATCAGGTAAGCGTGTGGATTTCTCCGGTCGTACTGTTATTTCTCCTGATCCAAATTTGGCAATTGATGAAGTTGCTGTTCCTGATAGAGTCGCTAAAGTTCTGACCTATCCGGAGAAGTGTACCAGATATAATAAGGAAAAATTACAGAATTTGATTCTCAATGGTCCAACTGTTCATCCTGGTGCAAATTACTTGATGAAGAAAAACGAAGATGCTCGTCGTAATCTGAGATATGGTGACAAGAACAAACTAGCGAAAAACCTACAGTTCGGTGATATCGTGGAAAGACACATTGAAGACGGTGATATCGTTTTATTCAACAGACAACCCTCTTTGCACAGATTATCCATTTTGGCGCATTATGCCAAAATTAGACCTTGGAGAACTTTCAGATTGAATGAATGTGTTTGTACACCATATAATGCCGATTTCGATGGTGATGAAATGAACTTGCACGTTCCGCAGACTGAAGAGGCAAGGGCTGAAGCTATCAATTTGATGGGCGTGAAAAATAACTTGTTAACACCAAAATCTGGTGAGCCTATTATTGCAGCCACTCAAGATTTCATCACAGGCTCATATTTAATATCGCACAAGGACTCCTTTTTCGACAGGGCGACCTTATCTCAATTGTTATCAATGATGTCTGATGCGGGCTTACAGTTCGATATACCCCCACCAGCAATTCACAAACCACAATATCTATGGACAGGTAAACAAGTGTTCAGTTTATTGATCAAACCAAATTCCAAATCACCAGTTGTTATCAACTTGGATGCTAAAAACAAAACATTCATCCCACCTGCAAAGGGTATGCCGAACGAAATGTCGCCAAATGATGGGTTTGTGATTATCAGAGGCTCAGAAATATTGAGTGGTGTTATGGATAAATCGACATTAGGGGATGGTAAGAAGCATTCTGTATTTTATACAATTTTGAGAGATTATGGTCCAAAGGAGGCTGCGAATGCTATGAACAGAATGGCCAAATTGTGTGCTCGATTCTTAGGTAACCGAGGGTTTTCTATTGGTATCAATGATGTCACACCTGGTTTCAAATTGAAGACATTGAAAGAGGAGATGGTCGAAGCCGCTTATATCAAGTGTGACGAGTTAATTCAGTCATATAACGAGGGAAATTTAGAAACCCAACCGGGTTGTAATGAAGAGCAAACTTTAGAAGCCAAAATTGGTGGGTTACTATCCAAAGTCAGAGAGGAAGTTGGGGATGTTTGTATCAACGAATTGGACAAATCTAATGCTCCATTGATTATGGCGACCTGTGGTTCTAAAGGTTCCACATTGAATGTTTCTCAGATGGTTGCTGTTGTCGGTCAACAAATCATCTCTGGTAATCGTGTTCCTGATGGGTTTCAGGATCGTTCATTGCCACATTTCCCTAAGAATTCCAAAACTCCACAATCTAAAGGTTTTGTTCGTAACTCTTTCTTTTCAGGTTTGAGTCCTCCAGAATTTTTATTTCATGCTATTTCTGGTCGTGAAGGTTTGGTTGACACTGCTGTGAAGACTGCAGAAACTGGTTATATGTCTAGAAGATTGATGAAATCCTTGGAAGATTTGAGTTGTCAATATGATAATACTGTGAGAACTTCCAGTAATGGTATTGTTCAATTTACTTATGGAGGTGATGGATTAGATCCATTCGATATGGAAGGTGATGCTAAGCCAGTCAATTTCAGAAGAACTTGGGATCACTCTTATAACATCACTTTCAGTAACCAGGACGACTGCTTATTACCATATCAAATAAATGAAGTCGCTGAAAAAGTTTTACTGCCCTACGAGAAGAAACTGGTCAGATATGATAATTTGGGCAATGTTGTGAGTAAAGCCGACTTCAACAAACTAGAATACATTGACCAGAACGATGCCGAAAGAGAGTTTTATCAATCGATCCGTGATTTTTTGAATGATAAGGCCAAGAACCTTTCTAAAATAAGACAGTCAAAAGGTCTTGATGCCTTATTGAATAAACCTACAAAAGAAAGTGCTGAATCAATATTGAAAAAAGAGAGGTCTTTGGATTCAACAATAGCTGTGAACCAACTATCAAAAATCTCGAGAAAAGCGGTCGAAAAATTTTTAGAGATTGCTATCGTGAAATATGACCGTGCTAAAGTCGAGCCTGGTACTGCTGTGGGTGCAATCGGTGCCCAGTCTATTGGTGAACCAGGTACACAAATGACTTTGAAAACTTTCCATTTTGCTGGTGTTGCCTCTATGAATGTTACATTAGGGGTTCCTCGTATCAAGGAAATCATCAATGCATCGAAGGTAATTTCGACACCTATCATCAATGCTGTTCTAGTCAACGAAGAGGACGAAAGAGCTGCAAGAGTTGTCAAAGGTAGAGTGGAGAAGACTTTACTGTCAGATGTTGCCTTTTATATTCAAGATGTTTATAAAGACAATATGTCATACATTCAAGTCAAAATTGATTTGAAAACTATTGAAAAATTACAGCTAGAATTGACTATTGATGATATTGCAGTGGCTTTGACTAAAGCACCAAAAATGAAGATTGGTTCTGGTGATATTAATATTGTTGGTAAGAACAAGATCAACATCAATGTACTCCCAGAAGGATCCAAATTGAAATCAATCAGTACAAGTGCTAAGGAACCTTCAGAGAATGATTTATTCTTTAGAATGCAACATTTGCGTCGTGCCTTGCCTAATGTCGTTGTCAAAGGTTTACCAGATATTTCAAGAGCTGTTATCAACATTCGTGATGATGGTAAGAAGGAACTGTTGGTGGAAGGGTATGGTTTACGTGATGTTATGTGTACTGATGGTGTTGTTGGTTCTAAGACAACCACCAATCATGTCTTGGAGGTGTTTGAAGTGTTGGGTATTGAAGCTGCTAGAAAGAGTATTATTGAGGAAATCGACTATACTATGTCTAAGCATGGTATGAGTGTTGATCCACGTCATATTCAGCTTTTGGGTGATGTTATGACTTATAAAGGTGAGGTTTTAGGTATCACGAGATTTGGGTTGAGTAAAATGAGAGACTCTGTGTTACAATTGGCATCTTTCGAGAAAACGACAGATCATTTATTTGACGCTTCGTTCTATATGAAGACTGATAAAGTTGAAGGTGTTTCTGAATGTATCATCTTGGGTCAGACAATGTCTATCGGTACTGGTGCGTTCAAATTAGTGAAACAGACTGCTGTTGATGATAACGATCTTGTTTTGAGACCAACATTATTTGAAGATTTATGTGAAGGGATCACTGCTTGAAGTGTTTATATGAAAGGTTATTGTTGTTGTTGTTATTATTATTATTAAATATCTATAAAGTACAAGAAAGAGTGTTTTTGCATGGGGATGATTGATTTTTGAAGGCAAATGTTTTTGCTGCTGAGTTTGTTAATAGTGTTCACAAAGTTCATGTAATATAAAAGTATTTTGTTTTGAAGTTCCTGTTTTCTGTATTTTTACTACGATATAATTCATTCAAAGGTTGTCATTGAAGTCGTTATGTATCATTAAATATATTGAAAAGATGATTTCATCTTCAACTGTAATTCATCATCTCATGATTCTACCAATCGGCGTCTGGAATGCATTGATGTTTCTTTGTGCAGTTCTGTTCCCCGGCGTGGTGATTTCAATGTTTGGCAAAGTGTTTGGTGCTGTGAACTGTGATGCAAAGTTGCCAGAGCCCGCGTTGGCAGAGATTGGCTTGACTGTAGATGAGGATGACGTAGAATTTGTCTCTAGCTGTTGTGTTTGGCCCTCATCAAGGTAAGCATCCCGTTCAAGTCTTTTTAAGATCGTATCGTCTTTGATATCAGCAAGGAATTTGTCGTCTTCTATGAATCGCTGTAGCTGAAGGTCCTTCCATACAGGGTCCTTGGCCCTTCTGTTGCTCTTGGAAGAGCCGAACGCGGTGTTAGAGGCGACTGCTGGTTCAGAGTCGTCATCAATATTGATCCCTGGAGCTTCGATGTCGTCAAACGCTAGCTTGTCGTGGACCCAGTTAGCCAAGTAAAGCGCGTGATGTGATTCACGGAGGTGTATGTATGTGGCACTTGAGTCTCTGGACATATCTGTAGCAGTCTATTTGGAATGTTGAGCTTTGAAACACTAAAAATATGGGTTTGGAGAAGAATCAAAACAAAACACAAATCAGCGAGTCTATAAAACGTTTTCGAGATTTTTGACACGCGCTACATAACCTTGCCTCTCTGGATTGTATAACCAGATAACGACTAGCAGCGAATAGCTACGCAATACGCTCTTTGACCGCAAACCGTTAACCATAAACTATACCTTTCCTATAATCGCCATTCAATCGAGTAACCAATTATACTAACCTGTAGCATATCCACTGGCATAGCTCACGCTGCTGTCAGACGGAGAAATAACATTACTACTCTGAGTGTATCCTATCCAAGAGAATTTAGCCCAATCTTCACCACGATTTTCAGCCTCACGCACACTCTCAATGGTTTCGAGCAGAATGGCTATGGGCTTCTGCCCACAAATAGTGTTTCCCGTAGCTTTTATATACTGCTTCCAAGCGTTTGAAGATCCTGTTGAGGCAATTTTCGTGGCCAATTTGTCCAAGGCTTCAATTGATTTGAAAATCTTTAACCCATCTTTAGGTATTTTACTATATGACGAGAGTTCAATCAAGTCTTCAATCTCACCGGAAGGAGTATAGTTTGTGTAACCAAATCTTGACCCCCAGTGACAGAAATCACTACTCACCACAAATGTGTTTTCCTCATTTTGCAAATACTCGGACAAAGCCTTTGAAACCTGCTTATTGAATGCCTCATCACCGTGAGAGATCATGATCGGGATAATTGTTGGGACACCCTGAGGCAAATTTTCCGTCTGTTTGTAAATGTAAGGGGCATGCATTTCAAAGCTATGTTCCTCTTCATCCATTTCTCGATCCATAGTCTTGAAAATCTTACTTCCCTTCGTGAATTGCTTGACAACCTCCTTATCAACAGGTAGATTTCCCAAAGGGGTCTCGTATTCATCAGCCGCGCTCAAATAAGCAACATTTTTGAAGTAAACGTGATGCGATGGTCCCAAGATGAAGACTCGTTTCCTAGTCATAAGCAATATAGTTAGTTTTTTGCATATCCTGATAATCCTTATGTCAGGATCTATACTCACACTTTTGATGTGTCCCATGAGTTGTAAGTCTCGGCCAAAGTAGCACCAGCATAAGAGTAGCCTGCATGTCTACCCAAAGTAGTTAGTAATCACACAACAGTTGACAGGAATCTAAATTGGTGGGATTACTCACGGACCAACAAGGAATCTGGCACCGGCAACAGTAGGAGGGGCCTTTTTCAAATACTCATCGAGCTGTTTCCCGAGTCTGATTGGGTTGGAAGAGTACCACGCTCCTGCGTGTGAGGCGTAGCGGACAGTCATTGTTTCCTAGTAGCTCAAGAAGCTAATCACACCCTCAATTAGTTAAAGGAGCGAATAAATATCGGTTAAGAAGTCTACTTTGTTTGCTTATATAAAAATTCTAGAAGCGGCGTGTGCGTACCAGGAAAATAGCTTCCGATAAGAAACCTGTTTTTGTGTCAAAAATTCCTCTCATCACTTTCCCCGGAAAACACAGTAAGACCACGAAATCGAGAGCGAGTTGATGGAGTTAGGAAACATGCTGCTGATATATACCGGCTGCTGTGTGAAGTGGGGCTTCATCCTTTCTTCAGCTGTGGGATCTCGAGAAATATTATGAAATCTCCTGTGGTACTTATAGTGCTCCTGATATCCTTCCTGCTGGAGTTGTCGCTAAGTCTCGAATACGACAATGGTATTTACGAGATGTTGGTGCGATACGCATACATTTCCAGAGCTAGCTACTGCATGGAAGCCCTTCAAGATAATCAGGACTTATCAGAGCCGGTTGTGATCAAACCGTCCCCTGTTAAGTTTTTACAATCGGGATTTGACCCTGAAGACGATTATGACTCTGATGCCGAGGAGATAGAGCTCCATATTGCCAAATTTCTTTACTCTGAGTCTCACCTAGCTGCTGCATTTAGTGGGAACAACGATGATGATGAAGATGATGATAAACAGAATGATGACAATCTAGATCCATCTAACTCTGCTGGGTTCTTTGCTGTGGATCATAGTGGAAATGGTACAATTGTTTTGTCCTTGAGAGGTACTTCAAACACCAGAGATTATTTGACAGATATAGACATTGCCACGGTTGACTATGAGCCCTTGTGTGAAATGGCTAAGGAGAACTTTCAAGGATGCGGGAATTGTAAAGTGCATAAGGGTTTCTTTAGGAGATACAAAGAGATACAGGCAGATGTTTATCCGTCTCTAGACAAATTAACACAAGCTTTCCCAGATTATAAACTTGCTATCACAGGCCACTCCATGGGTGGATCTCTAGCAATGTTGATTGGATTAGAATTAGAGCTTATGGGATATACACCTCTTGTGATTGCTTATGGGAACCCCAAAGTATCTAATAAAGAGCTTTCAGAGTACATGGATTGGATGTTCAAGACAGAGGAGTTGATGGATTTGGATGTAATGAAAGATGTGGCAATTGATGAAGGATGTATAAGAGTTGTACATAAAGGTGATTATGTTCCATTGCTACCCCCTGGAAACAAATTTGTTCAGTCTGGGTTTGAGTTCTATATTGATGAGGAGCATCTACCACATTCAAAAAACAATGTTAAATACTGTGGTAAAGCTTACGAAAGAGAGCATTCCATAGACTTCAATTTTTGGGACCTTTTCAGTTTCAATTGGAACAAGATGTTTCATGTAAAAGAGCACAATGAATATTTCTGTGAGATTGCTACTTGTGAAGGTATAAGTGGATAGTTACCTATATAATATCATTGAGATAGTTTGCCATACAAAAGGCTGTAGCATCAAAGTCACGACGTCATCAATATGATTGACTATGACCTTCTGATGTTATTCATAAAGCAACGGAATTCCGCCCGTGGGCTTCTCTCGACTCCCGACCTGAAAACATCCCGGATTTCAAAAAAAGAACTAAAATATATCAACAGAAATCTAATAACAAAGAAGTTATAAAATCCCTTTCCGCTTGCTACAGGCTGAGACGTTGGTTTCACAGAGAGATTTTAAGTGACAGATCTAATGGTTGCACTTACGCTATCAAAGGCACTGCAACAGATCCAACCGAATCTGAGGACAAATGGGTTCGGGATTGGGAACTCGCACAGAAAGTTTTCTTTGACTTTCATCCCACCAAGCACGAAATCACCTCTTTTTCTATACAACAAAAGTTCAGACCAGAGAAGTTTCCTCTCTTTAGGTACAGACTATGAGAGCCATTTAGAAGACCACGATGCTGAAGAAGAAGAAGCCCTAGGTGGTGAATTGAGTCGGACGGTATCCCTGCCCTCTCAAATGTCAGAAGTCCCACAAGAGCCAGAACTTGGCTGGTTGTTAGAGGAACATCAAAGAAGATATTCCAGCGTTGATAACTCGAGCGTAGAAGACGAAGATGAAGATGAAGTGGAGGACTCGCAGAATTATCACGGATACGAAGATGAACATGATGATTATATGAATTTTATGTCAAGAGTAAGGCAGAACCAAAATCAATTAAGAAAAAATTCATACACTTCTGTTGGATCAGTAAACTATACACAAAAGACAGATGAAGATTTCGAGCATGAAGAAGTTACAATAAAATCTGAAATACAAAAATTATTACAATATGCCATTCCATTAGTGATTACATTTTTATTAGAGCAAGTATTTGCATTAGTTTGTGTTGTTGTGGTTGGTCATTTGGGGAAAAATGAATTAGCTGCTGTTTCGTTAGCTACAATGACCTCGAATATCATCTTTGCAATTTTTGAAGGGATCTCCACCGCATTGGATACTCTATGTCCACAGGCATTTGGTGCTGGAGATTTATACGGAGTTGGCATTCATTTTCAAAGATGTACTGCACTTTCATTAACATTGTTCATCCCATTTGGTATTGCCTGGTGGTTTTCTGAACTATTTTTAGGACTCGTTGTACCTGATAAAGAAGTGGTACGATTGGCTGCTTTGTTTTTGAGGATAATGTTGCCTGGTGCTCCTGCTTACATTGTTTTTGAAAATTTAAAGAGATTTTTACAAGCTCAGGGGATCTTTGAAGCTGGTACCTATGTATTATTGATTTGTGCTCCACTGAATATGTTGACGAGTTATTTATTGGTCTGGAACAAATATCTTGGTATGGGATTTATTGGGTCTCCAATTGCAGTTACGATAAATTTTTGGTTGATGCTGATTTTGCTTGTGTCTTATACTTTATTCATTGATGGTAGAAAATGTTGGGGCGGGCTGTCCAAGAAGAGCTTAGATCACTGGAAGGATCTATTGCATTTGGCGATTCCTGGTGTGATCATGTTGGAAGCTGAAAGTATGTCTTATGAGATCATGACGTTATTTGCATCTTATTTTGGGACAACTTATCTTGCCACACAGTCGGCTATTTCCACTCTTGGATCTCTTTTCTATATGATATCATTCTCAGTGGGAATCGCCTCATCTACTAGAATTGCCAATTTTGTTGGAGCGAAAAGAATTGACTGTGCCAAATTGGCTGCAGAAGTGGGTATCTATGCATCTTTAATCACTGGTGTTTTTAACTGTTCGTTGATGTTCACACTAAGAAAGCCTTTGGCCAAATTATTCTCAGAAGATGACCAAGTGATACAAATGACGATAGAAATCATGCCATTGATTGCTATAGTTCAGATTTTTGATTCCATGAACGCTGTTGCTGGAAGTTGTTTAAGAGGTCAAGGTATGCAAAGAATCGGAAGTTGGATCAATTTGATTGTTTATTACGTTGTTGGGATACCATTGGCATGGTTCTTTGGATATTATTTGGATTACAAACTTGTTGGGTTATGGGTGAGTATAGGATTTGGACTTTTCTTGATTGGTGCTAGTGAATCTTGGTTTGTGTTGAAAGCAGACTGGCAGAAGATCCTTGACGAAAGTGAACAGAGAAAAGAGGACCAATTGGAGGAAGGTTACGATGATGATGACAACTACTAAGAATGGTTTTCAAGTAAAATAGCATAAATGAAATAATATTTATTTTGAAAAGACTGCTTACAGTCCACAAGTAGAAAGAAATAAACGCATAGAAACCAGAAACCAGAAACCGTATCATAAACCATAGAAAATCCCGCAAACCACCCACACATAAAACTCATCATCAAAGAGCTACAATCACAACAAGGCAGAAGGTTTACTCAAAGGTGTGTTAATAACCAAAATGGCTCCATTATCAACGTTCTTAACTGTTTCCACTTTGATCCAATCTTCACTTTCACCTTCACGAGGTTGTGGGGAGACATAGTACTCGCCCTCGTCATTAACAAGTTTCAATCTCTTGCCATTTTCTGTGTACAACAGAGCACCAAGTTGTTCTTTGGCCCCTTCTAGAACAGAAAACGAAACTTCACCATCAACCAAATGGGATTTGACAAAATCTTCAATATTAGCAGTGATAATCTGTTCCTTCTCTTCTTCAGATTTTTCTTCGTCAACATGAGTTGGGAACTGCCATGGCTTCAAAGAGAGTGACTCCACACCGGAGTCAGTAGGAGCAAAGACAATAGTCTGCTTCTTTCTGTTGTTGAAGCGGGATGAGACATCAACATTGTCTCTGGCATAACCTGCAAACACAGAGACATCGCGATTGACACTGAGCCCGGATGTTATGAGGGTTGGTCCTTTCTGTGGTTCTTCTCCTTGCGGAATATAAATATTGTCCTTTGGTTCGCCAAACAACGGCATTTGTTCGTCCCTTTTACTGTTTCCAAGACCTTTGGTGATGTCCACAACGTTCTTTGCAGCTGAAAGGGTCAAAGTGCTCGAAAGAAGCACTAAAATAGATAGTTTCATGGTTGATTTGTTACTGGATGGAATTGTGGGTTTTGTATCGTGATTTTCTTGTTGTTTTATGTTTTTTTGCTATGATGAAAATTGAAATGTGACAGATTCCGAAAGGGGACATCCGACTAAGCGATCCCTAAGAGGTCAGTTCCGACCCATGTAATGCTTTATTGACAAATAACTAAAAACTGGAGGGTCCCTTTGTCGTTTCTGAGGTGAATAAGTACTTTAAAGTCTGTTTCACTTCCCAGGAACCGTACCATCGAATTTGCCATAGGATAAGAACCCTTAAGCAGATTTCTCCAGCTCGAAATTCGACGATTTCACCGAGAAATCATTTGTACCGAAACTTCCATTAACAATGAGTGAACATAAACTCTTTACAAAGGTGAGTGACTTTTTACTATTTTTGACACTTCCCTAATGACAATCACGCTAACAAGATACAGCTCCATGCCGGAGAGATTTCTGCGGAGTTCCAACAGTTTGAAAAGAAGAAGAATGTTGCCAAAAGGAAGCAAACCATGAAGAAAGTCATAGCCAATATAACCATGGGGAACCACGATATGATCAATGTGTTTCCAGAGGTAATAAAACTATTCGACTCTGATGATATCGAAATCAAGAGGATGTGCTACCATTATCTCGGTACTTATGCTCTTGCCAAACCGGATGTTGCATTGAGTCTCTTACCTTCAGTGATGACAGATCTGAAATCAGATTCCCCAATTATCGTTGCCCTTGCTTTGAGAAATTTGTGCTCTGTGCCTATAAATGAGTATATCAGGGAATCCATTAGCCCTCTAAGGTTTTATATGTCTCACAAGGACCCTTATTTGAGGAAAATCGCACTTATATGCGTGGCAAGAGTACATGAGAAAAACCCACAATTAGTTCAATCCGAAGGTTTGATCAGGAATTTGTATGATGCGCTCAAGGATCCCAATCCCACAGTTGTTTCAGGTTCACTCACAGCTCTTTATGATATAACTGAGAGATCGAAAGATATCAATTTGAAATTATCAAGAAATCAGGCTTTAGACATTGCAGATCTGCTATCCAAGAGTGACGAGTGGTCACAATCTATACTGCTCAATACTTTGATGTCATTTGTTCCACAGACAAATGAGGACTCTATGATACTGATAGATAAATCGATATCTCTTCTACAACACTCAAACTCTGCAGTCGTTTTGAATGCGTTCAAATTGTTGTTATATTTACTGAACTATGTCGATGTCATTGAAGATTACATCACCAGAAAACTGGCGAGCTCATTGACCTCGTTACTATCCAAACCTGCTGAGATCCAATTCCTTGTCCTCAGAAACGTGATTCTGCTGATACTGAGTAAACCGAAACTCATCCCATTTGATGTCACTGCTTTCTTTTGTGAATACAATGATCCAATTTACGTGAAAGATACCAAACTAGAAATCATTTATTTACTTGCAAATGAATCCAACGCGGATGTTGTTTTAAAAGAATTGGAGGAATATGGTACAGACGTTGATGTTCAAATGTCTAGAAAGGCAATTAGGGCTATTGGGAACCTAGCTGTAAAATTAGCAGAAAGTTCCAAACATTGCGTTGACGTACTACTAAGTCTAGCCAGTAATGGAATTGACTATGTGGTTCAAGAAGCAGTTTTGACTTTTAAGAATGTTTTGAGAAGGTACGACAATTTCAACTATATCGTCCCAGAACTACTCCAATACATTGACAAAGTTGAAGAACCAGAAGCAAGAGCATCATTGATATGGATTGTGGGTCAATATTGTGATTCTTTACCGAAGGCAGAATCTGTTCTAGCAGATCTCACATTTACATTCCAAGAAGATCCCTATGATGTTCAATTAGCTTCCTTGACAGCAGCTGTGAAACTTTTCTTGAGAAAACCTGAAGTTGGTCAACCTCTTGTTATCAAGTTGTTGAAATGGGCCACCGAGAAGGTAGACCATCCAGATGTTAGGGATAGAGGTTTCTTTTATTGGAGGTTATTGGCAAGCCAAGATAGATTTCCTGGCACTGCTAAAGACATCGTTGATTCCAAGGTACCACCTATCTCCAGCGAAAACGATCAATTGGACCCTGTTATCTTGGAAGAACTTGAGTTGAATATGGGTACATTGGCTTCGATCTATTTAAAACCAGTGGGCCAAGTTTTCCGTCTCTCAAAAAGAAAATTATTGACATATAGCCCAGCAAAATCTTTGGGAAGTGCTAAAGTTGCATCATCATCGAATAGTGATTTATCGCATCCTATTCGTAGAAGTACTGTATCTAGTATGGGCTCTGGGAGTCAAGACCCAGGCCATGTGGAGCGTCATATTGATGATTACGATGTTCCTGCTGTGAATGTGAAATCTGTCAAGAAACAATCAGGATTGAGTCGTCGTTTGACAATGGGGAAATCTTCGCTATCTAGAAAACTCTCCATAAGAGGGTTCAACTGAATAGAACTCATGTTTTATGGATTCTATAACTAACCTGTACGTTGCCTAGTAAAATCATAACTCATGTGCGCATTAATAATAAATAGTCTCTTATAGATTGGCAAACTCGTCATCACTATTTCCACCATCTTCGAGTTCATCAGCTTCCTCAAGCTTGACTGCATTCTCAGGATCAACTATTCCATCTGATTTAGTTCTCTTAATCCCATTGATAACAACACCATCATCTTCAACCTTAGTCAATGGTTGTTCAGCTTTCCTAACATCAATGATTTGTACATCAGGCGCAAACTTAACAGGTAAACCAGCTGGTACAATCGTCTCAATACTGATTTCGGGCATATTTGGCTCTGGTCCATCTGGAATCGTGTTCATATCGAATTCTTTCCCCAGAATGACATATAATATTATCAATGCTGCTGGCTTTGATAGAACAAGACTATTCTCTTTACAGAACGCAGCAGCAACACAATCGGGGCACCCCCATTCACAGGGACATTCAACAACTCTTTTCAATGCGTCCTCCAAAATTTCGTGAATATGATCAAAGGCCTTGATACATAAACCTGATCCATATTTACCACCTTTGGCATCATGAAAAATCAACCTTGCCGGACGCTTTCTAGTGGTTTGTCTCTCAGCAAACTCTTTTTCTGGTGCTTTGCATTCGGTATGGATTTCATCCACTCCGCTGACAATGACTAATGGCAACATCCCCATTATAGCATGTTGTGCAGCATGTATCCCTCCTGCCGCATTGAGATTCTTATATGTCAAAATATCCAAGGCTTTTGTTGGGATATCGATCCAAAACCCCTTCGAGTGGATTAGCACTGGTGGATTATGAACTTCCACTGCATCCAAGATTCTTTTGTTTTTATCAACTTTGTAAAATCCAAACACTGTAATCGTGGTCAGTACTTTACCAAAATAAATCGGGACATCAGTATTCTCTATCGAACGAACAAGTTCAATTTCCTTTGGATCAACATCAGTAAAATCTCTTTGACTAGTCACCCAATCAACATCTACTCTTTCCACTTTAGCGTAGTGTTCTTCGGTATTGAACTCACGAACAAGATAAGGATAACCTTGATGAATGAAAATACCCCCATCATATAAAGTGAAACTAGTTCTTGAAGCCTCAATCTCTTCAATAACTATATTTCGATTGTTCGTGATATCAACCACAGCATATTGGATCTCTTCAATACCTCGAATTGAGACATGTTGAGATGGCCATGGTAAGAATCTATTGGCAGTATGATAACCTTCCTTATCCTTGTCCAGTTTAGGTAAAGCTTTTGCCAAATTGGGGAAATAATATGAGTCCATTTCAGTAATTGGTAACTCAAAAGCAGCACATTGTAAATGTCCCTCAAGAACTAAAATGTTGTCAAAATCAAGAATCAAATCTTGAAATTCTCTTTTGATCAATAGGTCTGGATGTTTCATATAGTGTTGGTCAACTGGCGAGTCACTTCCGACTACTAGAGTCAAGGAGTCCTTGTTACGTCTACCAGCTCTTCCGCTTTGTTGGTGAAAATTTGATAAGGATAGCGGGAATCCGCACATGACAACAGCGTCTAAACCACCAATATCAATACCTAGCTCCAATGCATTGGTTGAAATAATAGCAGAGAGATTACCGTGAAACATTTCTTGTTCAATTTGACGACGATCAGAAGCCGAATAACCACCTCTATAACTCATCACTTGTGCAACGAGCTCGGGCTTGTTCATCTCCAAGAACAGGTTTCGAACTTCTTTCATTAGCAACTCACAGACTCGACGAACATAACAAAAGGCAATTGTTCTCACATTATTCAAGACCAGCTTTACAAGAATTTTGGCAGTCTCACCAATGAAATTCTCACGACCACTTGAAAGATCCTTGGGATTCACATACGGAGGATTCCATACAACCAAATGCTTCTCTCCTGCTGGAGACCCATCCTCACTGATATGAACGATATTGTCAACATCTACTCCGAAAATTGCATTCATATGCTTGACTGGCTCTTTCAAAGTAGCAGAACATGAAATAAACTGAAGATTATGATTTCCCAAGAAGTCACACATTCTTCTTAGTCTTCTCATTACTAAAGCAACATGAGATCCAAAGAGTCCTTTATAAGTATGTAATTCGTCAATGACAACATATCGGAGATTTATCAAAGAATGTCTCCAGCCTTGGTGATTTGGTAGGATACTAGTGTGTAGCATATCAGGATTTGTAAAAATTATTCTTGCATTGTTTTTGATATCAGCTCTTCGATTTTGTTCAGTATCCCCATCGTATGTGTCTACTAAAGACGTCAAACCCATTTTATTCATCAATGATTGGAAGGATCGTTTTTGATCCTGTGCCAGTGCCTTTGTAGGGAAAATGTACATTGCTGTTGCCTGTGGAATTGTCTCCAATGTATGCAAAGCTGGGATCTGATAAATCAGAGATTTACCTGATGAGGTCGATGTCGAAATGATAACATTATCACCTTTATTGATCGCATTTAAAGCCTCTGCTTGATGAGAGTAAAAACCAGGAATTCCTAAAGCATTCTTCAAATTATCGGACAACATAAAATCTAAGTTTTCGTACTTGGCTTGTCTTTCAGGTATGATAAATGATCCTGCAATTTGATCCTTATAGTTAGTGGGTTTCAAAACATCAATAAGTTCAGGGATTGGCAACCTTTCTTCACCAGGTTCCAATCTTCTATGGGCAATCATCTCTTCGATAGGGTCTTTATAGTCTCGTCTTCTAGGAATATAATCTTGAGCTTTCCTCAATAATTCCGATTCTGCATCTATATTGTCCTTTGCACATTGTTCCAAGAACTCATTGGCGGCACTTATGAATTTTTTATCTCTTTTTGCTATCAATTTTTTCATAGATTGTGGTGTATAAGTAGGTAGTTTCATTTCTGTATAATAAGCAGACTTTGTCTTAGACTTTGATAAGTCTCCATCAACGAACTCAAACACGAGAACCTGCTCTGTGAGTTCCATATCCTTGAGTTTAAACATGTCGAGATCCTTTTGAATGTGACCTTTAGTCCAAATGAACTGCTTCTTTTCAGCTTGTACTTGATTCTCATCGATATATTTGAACAAAATATCATCAGGCAATAAAGCCACAAGTTTTGCGGCATCTTCTGCCACCAGTTCCCTACCAATAGTCTTCTCCACAGGCTGTTTCAGTGTCTCAAACTTGGGTACAATGTGTTTTCTGGAGGATATGAAAGTGAAGTAAGAGTTCAGACGGAAATGGATCTTATCAAGTTCTTTTAACCACTCAGGCCAATCCGCCTTCTCATCAATTCTGGGCTTTTTAGCGAGCCTCTTAGACGGCTGGGAGCCATCCGGCGGAGACAGCGGTGCATCAGAGCCTCGTTTATGGGACTCCATGGCCCATACAATCCTGATACAAGAAGTGGCAATAAAAGTGATGTTTATCATCCATCATATATACAAGCGGCGCCAAAAAGTATATGAGAGCCGCGCTCGTGACCCCTCGGCTCTCATACATTTATAGAATTACGAGGCAAACACCCCTTAAATATAATAATCACTCAAATCACAAACTCACTAAATACTCATTTAATACCTTAAATAACCCCTGCTTTAGGATTCTCATTATCTGAATGTGAGAGGCGTGCTTGCTCATTATCTTCAACAAATCTGACATGAGAGAAGTCAATCAGATACAGCTCACCCTCATTTGTAATAATGCAGTTCTCCTTTTTCGAGTCCTTATAACAAATTCCTATTTCGCCCAACATTGCAAAAATTGTACCCAGCTGCTGTTGAATTGAACGATCGTTGAAGCCCTCATCACTGCTGAGGTATTCTTTTGTCTTAGCAAGGTCTGGCTCGATGTAATCCATTAGCAAATACATCCCTTGAAACAAATGCGTCCAATTTTTTCTCAGCTCTATATGGCCCGTCAAATAGCAACGTGGAACTTTAAGCTCTTTTTCACAGCCCTGAATCTTCTCATAAGTTCGTAGTTCATGTCTATAATGATCGAGCATGTAATCCACAAATTCACCACAACTTGGGAACATCTCGCAATTAAATACATCCCAAACATTTCCCTTATAAGCATCGATGTAGAAAGGGACATTGTACATCTTAAGGATGACATATTCTTTAGGCCCTTTACCTTCTATCGTGAAATTTTGGTCAAATATTTTTTTGCAACTCTCTATTGTGAGCTTCAAAACTTGAGTATTATAATAAGGACCGAACTGAAGAAGATCCACCCTACCTTCGTTCACCAAGCAAGGCTCCTCAAAATTCCCCGTTAGTTTCATTTGCGGAATATGTCCCCCATTGGTGCTAGAGCTACTGGAATTACCCTGTGAGTTGTTTATGGAGGCCTCTGAGGTGGGCTGAAAACACCTTTTGTAATTGATCGAATTTATTCTCAATTTCTCGAGATGTGTTGTGAACTCGAGATTAGACAGTGTCGCTTTTCGGTCAAGATACTCTGATAAAGTGGTGAATGCATCAGCGAGAATTATCGCTTGCAAAGTCAATGTCCCCGGTGATTTCAATTGCTCGTTGATCAACAATGTAGTTTGAATGCTCTTTCTGGTATACGTAGCTGTATCTCCATCAATTTCGATATCACTGGCAAGAGCATCTGGAATTATTTTGGTCATTAAAGTATAGCACCCATCAGTTAGGAAAAGATAATCATGCTTCATGAGTTCAACGCCATATAACGCCATTTGTTGCTGTATGTTACCAAAGAGATCTTTATTCTTGATTTTCCACCCTGAATCATCCTCCTCTAGTAAGTTATGTATGAAGGGATTACACATTCGACAACTGAGAGTACTCTTTTCATTTCTGGTGCGAAGTGTTCTAAGGACCATATGAAATCTGGTCTCAAAATAGTTGTAGGGTCCTCGTAGAACCGAATCTTGGAATCATGCAAATTCGTAAGCTCCAAAATCTCATCAATAGGTAGCTGGAAACCTAATCGATAAATCTCATCACTATGGATATAGAAGTTATTCACGCAGGCAAAAATGTCGCTACATCTACAGCACCAATTGTATAGGGCCTTTGCCTGGGTAAAGTCCTGAAGATTAGCGGAATCAATGATATGTTCTTCAATCGTATCTGCAAAAGTTCTTTGAATTAACCTGTGAAGCTTTTGAAGTTTATCATGAGCGGCATCAAAAGTAAAATTTTTTGAGATTGAAGGACCGTCCTCTTCATCTCTTGGAAGCAGTTTCGAACAATAGCCTGCTAATGGCCCTTTGAAGCTTGGAAGCTCTCCATTCGCCAAAGAAGTAGGTGCTGTCAGCCACCGCGTGTTTCGGTTAATAAACAACTTGTGTCCATTTTTGAGGCATGCCAGAAACCATATATATTCCTGGCAAGGAGTGGCCTCCCCTCCATCTCCAGACTGTGAGTGTTGGTGAATCGAGTCAAATATCACTTGCCATGCATCGTTAAGATACTGGGTTATTCTTTCCCCTTCGCTAGGTGAGATATCTGAGTTTCCCCTCCAAACTTCACCTGGAACTCCCTTTCCTACCTGAACAACAAACTGATGGAGAATTGCATTACAAAAATGTGCTAAAAGATTAATATGATAATTGAAATAGGAGGATTTCTTTTGAGCAGCTTTTTCAAAGAAGTAAAAGTTGTCAGTAAAGAGACAATCTTCTAAATGGGCACGGGGATTCTGAAGATTCTCCACAAGGCATTCAGCTAATTCATCAATTTCCTCTTTAAAGTTTTCTAGTTCACACTCTTCCATATTCCAATCACTGTTTCTTAAATCAACCGTACTGTTCATAAAGAGGCCTGTGTTCCCCGAATTTATTGGTTCTCTGAAATTTCAGCCCCTGACTTCTCAATTGCGATTCGCGTATGAACTTTCTCGGGGAAAAGTCTATAAACCTCTCTTTGAATTTGCTTAGTGATGAGATATAACTAACCAAAAAATTACATCATCTTTCGATTGATAAAATAAAATATATATCGTGTAAATATCATTATATTGGCTCTTTATACTTCTTTGGTTATTCTTTCAATGAAAGCTCTAGTACGTTACTTGTGAGTTTTGACTATGAACTCGTCTTTGTGAACTCTTTCTTGTTAAAGAGGGCAACGCAGCAGATATATTTGTCATTCTTTCACCAGATTTCCATCCATCAAAGTCGATCAATGCCTGCATACACCCCCATTCAGTGATCTTATTCAATAACCAATCTAAATTCACGGGTTTAGTTAAATAATCATTACAACCAGCAGCCAAAGCCTGTTGTTTATCTTGTTTCAAATTGGATGCAGTTAGTGCAACAATAATCACTGGAGATCTAAACTTATCTAGATCAAGGTTATCTTCTGGAGTCTTTGGTGGTAAATTTAATAAGTCTGAATTTGAAAAAACACCGATATGATTCATCTTTTCTAAACGTCGAATTTCCTTTGAAGCATCCAATCCTGACAAGACTGGTAATTGAATATCCATTAAAACCAAATGAAATGCTCCCTTTCTCCATTTATCTATAGCTTCTTGACCATTTTTAGCAACGTCATAATGTATACGATGTCTTCTCAAATGAGCAGATAGAATTCTCAAGTTGATTAAATTATCTTCGACAATAAGAACATTCACACTCGGTAAAACTTTAGCCATCGTACTGGTTCCATTAGTTGTTATCTTGGAAGTGGAATTAATATTATTCAATTGTCTTTGATGAGCAGCCACAGTATTTGAAATTGATTCTAATTCACGAGCACTAACTGCAGGTTTTTCATGATTTAGAGAAATAGGTGGAGTTCCACTAGTTGCAGTGGTTGGTTCGGTAGATCCAGAAGAATTCGAAAGATGTGATGTAGTCGTTGAGCTTGGGATTATAGAATTTGGTGATAATATTCTTTCTGGAGAATGTAGTCCATCATTTGAAGAAGCCATACTAATATCGGTTGCTCTTTTATCCAGTTTGTTTCCTTGGCTAGATGGTAATAGCAAGACCGCAGATGCATGATCTGGTGGATTTGATTGAGATCTTCTATGAGCACTTGGTGTTGTACTTCTTGAACTGAATGTATGAGTAGGTAACGAGTTCATTCTTCTTGAATGTGAATAGAAATCCTCCTCTTTACCCTCTGTAATGGTTTCGCTAGAGAAAGATTTTCTGTTTTGATATGAATTATTACCACCACTTTGAGGGTATACTTGATTTGGAACATCAATTATAAATGCATTCTCCAGTCCCATTCCACTTGGATAGTATTGATCTAGTATGCTCCAAATGTTTCTATCGGCTTTCAAAGGCTGTGATACTGGAGAGACGCTTTTCATCGAAAGATTGGCAAATTCGTTGGATGGTGGTTTTGGGGGTATAAGAGATGATTGTTTCACAGATACAGGGATTGGACTCAGAGGGGAATTTATGGAGGGAGAAATCCCGCTGTCGCTATTGATATTGGACACACTGCCATTGTTGTTGGTATTGGTATTGCTGGTAGGGAGCAGGAACTTTCTTGACCCCGGGGTAGTAGGAGAGTTGAAATAACTTGGAGATATCGACGTTAGTGAAGGTTCCATTCTGATGATGATATCTGATGGGTCGCACATCCTCGCCACTGTCATGGGGAACTTTTCAACAATCATGCTCTTGAGGTCGTCGACAATGTGCTGTTCCTTGACGTATAGCGATGTAGGCACGCCCTCTGGTCTTCGTATCCATATTCTTCTAGGGAGGGCCTCTCTCTGTGTGATGATGGAGGCCACCTGCGGGCTTCCTGGCTTGAACGCGTGCTGCTGCTGCTGCTGCTTCGTAGGCGACGTGTACTTCACTGCTGAAGACTTGCTCATTGTGGGAAAATGTGCTGAATTGGCGTTGTTTGTGTCTTGTAAGTTGTCACTGTTTACTAGTCTGGGAACTAAAATGTAGGCTAATTTTCCTAATTTGCGGTGTACCTGAAAATTCGCGGGTAGTAGAGTAGAGTGATTAGCTAAGCATAGATGATGATTAGGTAATTTGTAATGTCTGGATGTTTTAATGCTTTTGTTTTTTTTGCCTTTGGCGGCCCAGCTGTGGATGTAGATCGGGATTCGTTTGGGGTGTACAAGTTACGTATGCGACTCTTTGGCGAACAACTTTTGACACCTTTTTTGTGATTTGTTAAAATTTTCCATTTTAAACTCGTCGACAGAGCGCAATTGAAGGTTTAAGCACTACATAATGGCTAAAAAGACTGGAGAAAATACCAAGAAGGCACAAGGCAATGCCAAAAAGGCGGAACAGGCCAACAAGAAGCGTGCTGAAGAACAAGCCAAGTTAGAAGCGCAAGAAGAGGACAAGTGGGCAGACGGTGCTAAGAAGGGCAACAAGAAGAAGGAACTCGAGGCTGCTAAGAAGGCCGAAGCTGCTAAGAAGAAGGCTGAAAGAGAAAAGCAATTGAAAGAAGAGGAGGAAAGTTTGCCAAGTAAGCCTTCTACTAAAGGTCGTGGTGCTGCTAAAGTTGCTGCAAAGAGACAGGGCAAGATTGATGATTTCATCAGCGATGATCAAATTGTTGTGAATAAGGAGATCCGTGCTTCTGGTATCGATGATGCGTTGGAAGCATTGACTTTGACTAATAAGAGTGGTGTTATTTCTGATAAAGAAATTGACAGACATCCAGAAAGAAGATTTAAATCAGCACTTTCTGACTATGAAGAAAAACGTGTTCCTGAATTGAGAAAGGAATATCCAGGGTTGAGATTGCAACAGATCAAGAATATGATTTTCAAAGAATTCCAAAAGGCTCCAGAAAATCCATTCAATCAAACTGCTGTTTTATCTTATGATGCTACTGAAGAAGATGTTGAAGCATTGAAGGAAAAAATCAGAAAGGAAAGAGAGGAAAAATATGTCAAATGATATGATTGATTTTACCTTGAACTTGTTGAGAAAGTTTCGTGTTTAGAGAAATGAATCATCATCAATAAATGTGGTTTTGGAGCTGCTATAATGAATCTCTGTGGCTCTCACCAATAAAGCTCTATGTAGAAAATTTGAATCGAACAGACAGTTTCTTTATCTTGAAAGTGAAACTTCTGAGACTGTGACAATAATGAGTGGTGTAGTGGGGGCTTTTTTAAGAAACAAGGCAAGGGATTTGAAGCCGAGTACGAAGATCGTGAAAAGTCCTTATGTTTCTTCCCAGATACCACTTGCTAAAACCGCATCGGAGATCAAAGGTGTCATTGGACCAATCCAAGTATACTACAACACACAGAGACTAGGAGCACCGTTTGTCATTGGTGGCAACAAGTTCTTCCAGATGTCGTATTGTGCTCCAGAACATGTGCTGGGGATGTTCAGGAAGAGTCGACCAGCTATACGGTTTGCCTATAGGGAAGGATTTGTAGCGAATGATGCCGAGATTAAAAACGATGTGAAGAATTCACTTCCAAAATCGTTGAACCCCTTTGATTACTCATATTTGAGAGTGAGGTATAGAAGATTGTTCAGAAAGGCCTTTTTAAAGAAATTTGAACAAGTTGAAGGAAAAGATGGTCTTTATATCATACATGCTGAAATTTTCCCCATTGAGAAGGACATGGATGAGTTTAATAAATTTATTGAGAAATATTTAATGAGATTGAAAGAGATTAATACAGATAAAAAATCCCAATCTGCTAATATTAGAGCTAATTGGAGACAAATCAATAAAATTCTGAAAGATGAAGGATTACCTATGGTGGAGCCACCAATTGTTAAAAATCCAGGATCACAATCTGGAAGATATAAACGAGGAATAAAATATAATGAATTACGATCGAAATGATAGAATA
This sequence comes from Xingzhongia strasburgensis, assembly GCA_030574715.1. Classification (NCBI taxonomy): domain Eukaryota; kingdom Fungi; phylum Ascomycota; class Saccharomycetes; order Phaffomycetales; family Wickerhamomycetaceae; genus Xingzhongia; species Xingzhongia strasburgensis. Next base: position 189,799 of record JAJMFO010000008.1, read on the forward strand.
TATATAGAATGTTGTAATAAAGGGTTATATATGACACCATTCTGGCCATTCAGTTTCGAAATTGTATTGATCAAAAGAATATTTATAAGCATGTAACCATAAGATCATATCATCAGGTTTGGGATCTTCAAATTTTTGTTCACCACATTCCAAACATATTGAATCAATTTTCAAATTTTTAATCTTGGTTAAAGATTCCTGATTTAATTCATTGAATTGGGTTATTGATATCTCATTATTTGAATTTATTAGTTGATTTCTTAAATTTGAAATATTTTTAGGTCCATATAATGGATCATTAACAATTGGGAACCCTAAATGATTCAAATGAATTCTTATTTGATGAGTTCTCCCAGTTAAAGGTTTACACAACACTATTGATTCATTCAATTGATTATTATATTTCAATTTCGAGAATTGGGTAGATGCTGATTTTCTCTCTTTAATTCCATTGATATGACCTAATTTAGTATCAATCACACCAACTGGTTCATCAATAGTGATTGACTCATACGGGAAATCACCAATGACTCTTGCCAAATATTGTTTAACAACATTATGAGACCTTATTTGAAGTTGTAATGAAGATGCTGATTCAATGGTTTTACCAAATATTAGGATCCCAGATGTTAATTTATCTAATCTATGACATGGATTCAATGAAGTGATTTGTAGTTGTTGTTTCAAGATTTCCACTAATGAATTATGGAAATATTTCCCCGTTGGATGGACAGGTATACTTGATGGTTTATTCACAACCAGGATATCATCGTTTTCGTAAATAATTGGAATATCATCAATTTTTAATACTGGTGGTTCATGTTTATGTGTAGTGAAGGAAAGAATGTCCTTATTTTGTAAAAGGAACCCATCCAAATCATGACTCTTGATCCTATTACCTTGTCTGATTATATGAATTCTACCATTCTCAATCTCTTTGGAATAAAAAACACAATCTCTTGATCTGAACTCATCGGTAAGAACATCAAGAACTGTTCTGTTGAGCCAGCGTCCCTTGACGAAAAACTCATTGGTATGGTAGTAGGGCACCACTCTGCGGAGGCCATTGTGGACTATACAGCGAGGCACTGATGACTGCATGTCATTGTCCATGGGAGATGCCTTGACTCTTTTAGTTAAGAAAAGTTGAGAGAACATGAGTATAAAAGATTACAGAATGTCATATAGGGAAAGGTTATGAGCTCTTGAGCTATTGCTTAGTCATGGTTAACACCCGTACACCATATACTGAGGACTGAAGAGCAAAGCCAGCCTATAAAGCGAAGAAGAAGAAGCGTAAAGAGAAGGTGAAGAAGACGATAGGCGAATACCGGGTGGGGCAGAAGGGTGGAGAGTGCAGTAGGATCAGTTAAAGGATCCAGCCAGTGGCACAACCAGGATTTCGAATCTCAGAGTGTGGGTTGAATTTCTGGAAAAAATCACGAGATTTTTTTGTTGCAGGAGTATACAGAGAGATATGATTTATTAGTGAGAAATGAGTTGAAAGAGGTGGACAAACCCTTATTTATCGATGATAACAACGAGCAATCAAAGACTCGGATCCACAGTGGGGGCTAGAGTTCCCGACTCTCCTATCTTTGTTCTCCATTTTTCCATTGTTTGTTAGTGATTTATTACATACTTGTTGTTGGTCTGCGCACCTTTTGGGAAAAGGAAAAAGCATCTGATTTTTTTTGCTATGGGAAAGTGAGCTCACACTTACATTTCCCGTACCACTGGGGCCCAAATTCACAGCAAAAGTGAGGGGAGTAATCGGGATGTAGACACTCACTGCTCTTGTGTATATAAACGGACGCTTCTCCATCTTTGTTGTGTAGATCTTTGTTATGTCCCTCATCAAACAACAACAACAACTACAATACAATGCTTAACTCTCAAATCCTAAGATCCGCTGCCACTTTGGCTTCCAACACATCGAGACAAGCTGCTCTCAAACACGTCAGACTCTCTGTCAACACCAACACTATTGCCCAGGTTGCAAAGATGTATGCTCAAAAAGTGCCATATGTGTTCCAATGGGGTGCTCTTTTCGGGTTTGCCCTGGGATGGCCAGTGCTAGCCAAGGGCACTGTGAACACCTTGCACCTCGGCCACCACACGAGCAGCATATAAAGAAACTCAACAACACTGATCAACATTCAGACCACCTGCTAATATTCTTACACTGATTGCAACTCTTTGTTTTACTGCATTACGACGTTTATGGTGAATATTCATATCAATCTACTACTACTGATTTATGTACCTTTAATGAAATTTTAGAAACTAGAAAGAAATTGTAGATTGAAGTAAAAATCTTGCTATGAACGAATTGTTAACCCATCCAGTGATTTATGTTATGAATTATCTTCTGGCTATTCCTCACTTGCAATAAAATCTCATATAAAATCTCATATAGAATCTATGTTTATAGTCGTGGTATACACACGCTCACATACTAAATTTTTCTACAATTTTTCACTATTAAAACACCAACTCTCGAGCTCTTCACACACCACCACCGCACACACACACAGGCCATTAACTGACTGTTCCATTCTCTCTACAACTTACTCTCCATATGCTCGCAAGACTCAACACCCGCTTTTTCCACGCGAGTCGGCGTGCGCTCACCGCAGAGCTGGAAGAGTCCCTGCCCACCATCACCACTGCTAACAAGCTCGGACTGGGAAAGAAGAAACAACCAAGCAAGCAGCAGCTCGTGATCCTCGATGCCCGCCAATCGAAACTTGTCCAAAAAAGCAGGAAACAACGACACACCAGACCACAGAAGCAACAAGACAAAATTGTTGATTCATCAGCTATAGAAGAAGTGTCCAAACTGCTGAATTATACACCATTGGTTAAACTCTCTTCACAAGATTTGATCCATTCCATAGCTTCAGTGATCCCTGAGAACGACACCATATCACCACTGAGGTCAAAACAAATATCACAAGATTTAAGTAAAAGTTATACGAAAAATCAACTATTAGATTACATTAAATTACAATATCCAAAACATTCTTCAAGTTTAACCAAATATACCAAAAAGGGCTTGATCAATAAGATAATCACACAATGTTGGTCCAAAACAATCTCTACAGAAGTGGATCCTCAAAATGACTTGTTGATTAGAAGAACTTTTACCTTCACTCCAAAACAATTTTTCATCTTGACCTCACAAAGAAAGGAAACTATTGATACTTGGATACGGAAAGATGTTAAAATCATCATCTCTCCAAAGGATTTGAAAATGGTGGTAAGAGCAAAAGAAAGTCATATACAATACATTGAACTAAGATTGGATCAACTGTTTAAAGATATTGTCACTTCACAGATCGATTTGGGCAAAGTTTATGAATTATTTGAAAAAGTTGATGAAGAATTACCACTCAATGAAATCCAAGAAATATCTTCATCGTTTTTTGAACCAAACACTCTTGAAGATGGCACAAGATCTATGACTGATTATACAGTCTCTTCCACAAGGATGGACAACATTAGAAACTCCAAAAGATTGATTCTATGGTCATTAGATTATAATCCATTCACTAAGATAAATCTCCACATAGATCCTGATTCTAAACAATTGAAATTCTTTAAGATCTTTCCTGACGAATCATTCCCTTGGATTCATAGAGAGAAAACTTTTCTACGTCTACGTGCCCCACATACAAGATTAGCATTACCAATATCTAAACCACAATTAAATATTGATCAATTATACACCGAATTAACTCAAGAACCAGAATCAAAATCTCTATTATCATCAATTTCATCTTCGAATCAAGAAGTTCAAACATTAACAGCTGTTTCGTTCGGTCAACTCCTTTATGATGACTCTACTCATTCTAAAAAGACAATAATGAATACAAACATTTCCTTGGGACATGAACGAATCATGAAATTACCTCTATATAACCCTGAAGGTGATGAAGATTTTGTGGACAAGACAGTTGATCAACATTCATATCATGTCTTGATTAAATTTGTTCCTTCACCTTTCAACAAAAATGATAATTATTTGAAATATCCACCAGTGGAATTTTGGCTAAACATTAATGAATTTGATGAATGTCAATTAGATACTTTAAGTGCTGTGGCTATTTGTAATGAACAAAGCTCTATTTGTTCATTACCTCATGCTTCCACAGATGTGAAATTTTTGAAATCAGATTCAATTGATTTAGTGGAACCTTTTGATAATACAGAAACTTGGTTACAAAATCAACAGGGAATTGCAAGATTTTTAAGATCTTCAAATTTGAAATTCGATAGTTTACATATCCCTGAATTTGTTGATATAAACATCCCTAGTGCGGATTCTCCAATAAGATACGATTACGTCAATCTTTATAAAAGACGAGAAATTGCATTGACTTTCCAAAATAGATTGTTGAACTATACAGTCAGTGAAGGTGGAACGTTAGGTGGTAGAACCACAGAAATCGTATTAGTGGGTGGTCAAGGAAATATGGATAAACAAGAATTTAAGGAATTTGTTGATGATGCTTTAGAATTTGTTCAACAAATTGACTCCAGTGTTGATTAAACAACAAGATATAGAAACTCACATATAGCCCCATGTACATAGATTCAAACATACAAATCAAGAAACCCACATTCTGCATATTTAATGATATTGATGACAGTTATATAAGAAGCAGTAGAATTAATAACATTATTTTAATCCCATTGGACAAAATCTCTTCCAACAACTCTAAACACTTTGATTTTACCACTCTTCATATCAGAAGGTTTGTAAGAACTATGTTTAACTTTCCCATTCCCATCAACTTCAATCACCCTGAATTTCCTCTTCTCCAAATCATATTCCGTTAAGACAGCTGCAAATGGTACACCGGTATTACCAACATCATAAACAATTTTTTGACGTAATTTATTATGACCTTGAAATTTTGCCTTATTTATAGCCACAATATCACCAGGTCTAAAATCATCAGCTTGATGAACTTCAGAATTATTGGAATTGACATACACTGTGACACCATAACTTCTTAATCCAACCGGTGGTAAAACCCCAGGAATTTGTGAAAGTATGTATGGAACTAATGGTTCTTTAATAGTTTGATTCACCAATTTGGTTGCAAATTCAAACACTTTAACACCATATTTTTGTGCATACCCTTCTAATTGAGACTTTGTTGGTGTTTGCGCTTCTTCTTTAGTAGATGATACCATCACCGTATTTTCAGGATCATGAGATTCATAAGCAACATGTAATGTGGTTTGAATATTATCTTGATTCAAAATATAATAGTCTTTCAAAACTAACTCTTTTCCACCTCTTCTCTTAACTTTGACTTCATCAACTTCGAAAATCAACTCTTTACCAACTTTAGACTGTAAAGAGGGTGGTAATTGTTTAGGTTGTAACCACCATCCATTAGATACTTCAAAATCAGCAGGAGTAGAAGAAATCGTACCTCTTGAAGACATCGATCCCATTCGAACATTTTCATCAATTCTTGGAGTCTCAGTAGAATGTGAAAAAGTTGAAGCCTTTCTCATATTTTGTCCACTTTGTGTCCCCATCGATCCTGATCCTGGAATAGGTGGTGGGATTCTTGGTGATTGATCCACAGGAGAGAACGGAATTGAACGTGATGATTCAGAAGTTCTAGTCCGATGAAGAGGTTTGTTTGGTGTATAATCTGCAGACACGGGAGATTCAGGTGCTGCATTAGTAGGTAATGGAGGTGGTGGAGCAGCATGAGTTGGAGATTGTACACTGCCGGTGGTAATTGGATGTGGGATTGGTCTTGAAGGAGTCTCTGAATCAATTGGTGTCCTTGTAGGAATCGGTGGAGGAGGTGCTTGTTTGGATGGAGTTTCAGTGGAGACCGGTGGTGGTGCTACTTTAGTGCTTTGAGGTACTGACACTGGTACAGCTGTAGGAGGTGGGGGTGGTGGGACTGCTTTGGTAATTTGTGGAGTGGCATCAGCATCAGTAGTAGAAGGAGCAACATGAGGTGGTGGTGGTGGGGGTGCTTCTTTTTCTACTTTTGGATCTAAAGTCTTGATAGACTCATCTAGGTCTTCAGTCTCATCATCTTTATCCTCATCGGATTCATAACCAGTGTTATAATCGGATCCAATATTGGTCATATTCGTATCCAACACAGGTGTAGCAATTCTAGGTAATTGAGTTTGTTTGATTTCACGTTCTCTATCTGAGAAAGTATAATCATCTTCAGAAACATCCTTTTCTCTTTCATCATCACCTTCCACGGCAGACTCAGTGTGAATACCAGAAGCAGGACGTGCACTAAGATCAAGACTTGCAAGTTTACCAGCTAGAGAAGCAGGATTTGTAGTTTCTTCTGCAGATTCAAACCCTTCATCATTGTCTTCATCTCCATCATCAACTTCTACCTCTTTGGTTAGAGTCTCGACAATAGGTGGTACACCTGCTCTTTCCTTAGCAGAAACAGGATCAGTATCTTCCTCTTCATCTTCAGGCTCGACATCTTCTGCTGCGTCATCATCGGCCCTTTCTTCTTTCTCCTTTTGTAATGCGGCAGGTAACTCAGGAGCAGTTCCAGCGGAAAATGGCATGATAGGAACAGGAGCCGATGGGATGTTTATTTCTTCCTCATATGCTGGTTTCTGGTCCTTTGGTTTAGATTTGGTTTTTGTTGCAGGAGGAGCGCCAGGAACGCCGCCAAAAGGATTGAACCCACCATACATACCCCCAGCACCAGCAAGTCTTGCCATTCTGTCTCTCAGGGCAGCTCTTCTGGTCTCTTCAGAATCTTCTACTTCCTCTTCCTCGTCTTCCTCGTCTTCAACGTCCTGATCTTCTTGATTATCATCATCTTCCTCAGCTAGTCCGCCAGTGACTCCTTTGTCTAAATCATCTGCAACCTCCTGTTCATCAGTTGATGTAGTGGTAGTAGTAGCCTCCTTTTCAGCAGTCTCTTCTTCGTCGCCATCTTCTTGAGCCACGGAAAATTGGCCAGGAATTTCTGGAATACCTGCCTCTTTCTCTACTTGTGCTTGGGATTTTTCAACTTCCCTGGACTTTCCGTCAGATGAACCGGTATCTGGAATAGCAGGAGGCACAGAAGCAGTAGTAGGAGACGCAACGGAAGGCTTCTTTACATGCTTCTTCTTTGTAGCTGCAGAAGCTGTTGCACGTCTTTCTGCCTCTTCTGCCTGTTGTTTCTGTAATAATGCAATTCTCTCCTTCAGACTGAGTTTTGGACCATCATCCTCCTCCTGGGGCTCATTGTGCGTTGTGCTTGCAACAGGGCCAGGTGAAAAGGCGTCTTTGTTCTCGTCTGACTTCTTTTGGTTACTGTGTGAGGTTCCAAACATTGGCGGGACATAAGAAGAGTGGTGCATTGTGGATCTTGAATCTCCAGTGGGGTTTTTACCCAAGGGTGGTGGGATATAAGAAGATGGAACCCCTTGGTACGACTTTCTGCCAAAAGATGAATCTGCGACTTTAGAGGAAGGCATAGGCAATGATGAGTCTGCATTGAATGTTGAAGATCTAGAGCCAAATACTTTTGGGATAGCTGAAGGGTGAGGTTGAGATGGGACTGCTTCTTCCTCATCCTGGACCGATTTTTCCTTAGTGGTAGAAACAGGGACTGGAGCAGGTACAGGCACAGAAGCAGATATTGAAGGCGTAGGCTCGTCATCAACTTCTTCTTTTTCCTCTTCGCCCTCTTTTGCAGAAACATCCTCGCCTTGAACAGCATGCGTGACAGAATCCTCTGGTAACGGCTCACCCACAAAATTTTTAGGGAACATCCCACTGTGAACAGCACCAGATGCATCCGTGTAACATCCACTGAACCATTCCTCGTCCTCAATGGCAGTCACTTTAATCACTTGGCCAGCATCAAATGACAGATCGTCCTCAAAATCAGATTTGTACTCGTAAAGAGCCTTGGTGTAAAACGGTGGAGATGATGCCATCGTGTTGATTGCAAACTCAATCGTGAATAGTTGCTTTGTATGAAATTTCTAAAGACCTGATGTTGATTAACGTCTCAATTGCACAGCTAATGTTCAATTGAATAGCCACAACTGATAATAATGACCTATTTTGTTAAAGATCTCAAATAATCACAAACCGGGTTGTGTGGAGTAGCAGTGTTTTTGTCTTTATTTTCTATCAATTTCAAGAAAGGAGCTTGGTGACGTTGAGCCCGGTTTTACGCCAAGATTGTTGATCTGCGCACGACTAGGTGTTAAGGAATTCTGATATTCGAGGGCTGGAGGCTCGAAATCCGACCCTTACCGACTATAGGCACATGCCCACTCATATAATTCTGCCCTCCTTATAGGCAGATGCCGTTGCAGAAGTAACAAAAGACTTGTGAATTTCGTTATTTGGTCTTTACATTATGTTTCAGTTCAGAAGGAGTCCGTTTGGCTCGAGTTTTGAACACGTTGCTTTGTTTTATTCTCAAGTTCTTTAATCCATTAAATAATCCTTGCCGATTTGATTTTCCTTTATATCTTGCCCGTGATGTTTGTTTACTTGACAAGATATTACAATTGACCTCAATTCGATCTCTTTCACTACCACCCTGTGTTATCTCATCTATATACGGCCATCATCATATGATACATATCCAGAAAGTGTTATTACCACGCCAATTGTGACTGTTCTGTTATGATGTGATTCTCTCTCTGAGGAAGGTTCTGAAAACCTGGAGAGCTTGTGATTAATCTTAGATATGTTTCTTTCCGAATGTCCATGGCCCAGATTCGCCATACGTACATAAGTATGTACACACTCTATGTACATATGTACATACTGTATGTATGTACTACATATATTTGCGGTGTTAGGATGTGAGTGGACACAAAGCATCAAGATAACACTCGAGAGCGAAAAATCAGGGGTTATCAAATACCAATTTTCTTGTTGAAGAAAGCACTCAAATAGAAGGGCACCTCTTAAACTTCAACTTAGGTATAGTCATCTGAATACTCGTATGGGTTGGGTATAGAGCTTCCACTCTGCCGTTCTGTGACGTAAGGTACAATTAGAATGTATCATTAATCTTTATAAAATGTGGATTCAATTAGCGGATCCACTCCCATGTTCTTGTAGACAAATCAGATGTAGGATAGGATACTGAAGCAGAAGATACTGAGTATTGAACATACTTGTCTCTATTTATAGATATTCTGGTTGAGTTTTATGATGTTAATAATATTATATTCCAAAGCAGCAAAACTATCGATTTTGAATTATTATTGCAGATCTTCTGTGCGCATATCACTAGGTTCTGAACCTTTGAGTTCAATTAGACTATTCGACAATATACTCTGTCTATTGAGAAGCTGGTTCCCCAGTAAATCAGGGGGCCAGTCTTGGTTTAGCTTGTGAGCAGTGATGAAGGAGCAGAATTTGCAGGCACTTTAGCTATTCAGATCGGGGTATGGTCATATCTTTATCAATCCTATCATATCTATATACAAACACATCATTCATCTTTGCAAGTCGCAAATGATGCTCTTACCGGTCTTCGGACAATGTACTATAACCCACCTAGTCCCTTTAGACGCTTCTTTCGAAAGATTTTGATACATGGAGTTCAAGAAACTTCTCGGTGTTGCAGATGTAGCCCCACCAACTTTTCTCATCCATTCTTCCTTTTGGGAAACAGATGTGATTGAAATCATATCTAGCACTTCATCCTTCACAGAATCAAGAGCAATAACTGGAGCATCTGATAGATCACTCATAATCGAAAATGCAGTTTTTCTAGAAGACTCTTCAATGGACCATTTATCCTTCTTGTTGTTTCTTTTGGCACTTCTAGTAGCATCATTGGTAACATAAACAACTTTCTGCTCATTCAAGGTCAATGATTGACTAACGCTGTTAGATAGACTTTCATCCGAAGAGTCGTCATGGTTGTAATAATCTTGACCATTTGAACTATTGAGTTGAGTTGAAACGCTCAAACTTCGTTCGTTCATCTCTGTCTGTAATATGGAAATCAACTCTTCAGCATCAACGTCCAAATCAGCACCTGTTTCAAGATTCTTCAATCTCAAAGGTTTATACTTCTTCTTCGAAGAGAGTTGGCTACTGCCTTGTTGTTTGATCATCACAATCCAAGAGACACCATCTCTTTGGGCTGCAGTCAAGATATCTTCAATACCATGAGTCTTCCTCAACAAATCAGCGGATATACCGCATGACCAAAGCTTTTTCAATATCTCCAAACCAAAAGTTTTCCATATAGACGAGTTACCAGAACATGTAACAAGAACCTCACATCGTTTTGGGTTCCAATCAACTTCAGTGTCCTTGATGAACTGTTTTTTAGTCTTGAGCGCGTTTCTTCTGGAGTTATCAAGTCTCATGAATGACCTCATTGCAGCAAAAATTTTACCACAAGCTAAATTGAAGCCAACAGCATGTTGAGGCGTGACTCTAGCGCCAGAAGGTCTAGCTAAGTACTGGATCAAACTATCATATCTTCCCCCCGCGGCAACGATAGTTCTTCTTTTTTCATCATGGACTGCTTGAAACATAATACCGTTCGAGTAAAAAGACGCATTGTAATTGCTCAAAGGCGATATATAGACAGCCGTATCAACCCCAAAAGACTTTAGGTAGCTTAACACATTAGATATATAGACCAGGTAAGAGTCAACTTTCCCCAAATGTGCACTATCCATCATCAATTTGTGCAATTTGGCTTTCGCTTGCTCCAAAGGCAATCTGAAGTCGAATTGCTCGAGATCGTGAAGGGCAGTGGATGTAATATTAATTTGATTCCTCAACTCTTTCCTAGCTTGGCTCATAGTTTTAGTGAAACCGACTTGAGATAGCGTGTTGGTAACAATGGGCCTTTGCGCCTTATCAATACCGCAAAAATCGAACACTATATCCAAGATACCTCCATGATTGATCACGATCGAACTAGAAGATTTCTGGAAGATTGGAAAGATAGAAACAATTTCATCAATGACTTTGATTGCCTCTGCATCATGATATGCCAAATCTGATGAATCTGATGATATAATATCAAAGTCAAGCTCAAGAAATCTTGCTGGTTCCGTACTCGAATTTCCCCCATCAGGTCTGTAAACATATTCCATCCTAAATACTTTTTCTAAACCGAGATTAGTTCTGGATAGATATCTTGCCATTGGAAGAGTCAAATCATAAGCGAGCTGCAACACAGATCCAGTTTTGTCCAAAAGTTCGAAAACATTTTGCATTGAATATAATGGCGATTTGGGGAACAACAAAGATTCGTCTTTGGACTCGACAGCACCGTGAAGTTTGAAGATCGAAACTATTTGGTCAAGCATTTGAGCATTCAATAGACGATTGGAGACACTGTAATCTTCCCTTGGCCGGTCATATAGGATATCATTGGCAAGGTTATAAGGCTGGCTGAAAAGCGTTTCTCTCACTTGCTCTTGCCATGGCGATGCAGGATTGGCCAAACTCTTCAAAGCTTCTTTAACGATTTGGTCTTGTTCCTTCACTGGTAATAATCCAGACTGAAGAAGTTTGTCTGCTGCTGGTCTTGAGTCTGGATTATGATCGAGCAATTGTCTGATGATGCTTCTCTCAATCATTTTCTCGGAGGGGAAATCCGATGGGAATTTGATATCAGATAGCCTCAAGTCCTTGATTACGTAGACCCTCTCCATTCCAGTACTCAACCGATAAACCATTTCGAAGAAAATAATACCCAGGGAATACATGTCCACTTTTTCATTATAGTTACCGTTCCCATTCAACACTTCATTCGCAACATATAAAGCAGTACCAACTTCAGAAGTGAGATCGTCAGAATCCTTTGAGACTTTCTCCCCTTTGCCACCCACAAATATGGAATTATGGACATTCTTAGCAAGTCCAAAATCACCAACTTTGATATTTTTGGACTGGTCGATATAAATATTTTGAGGCTTCAAATCCCTATGAATAATACCTTGAGAATGGATGTGACTCAACGCTTCCAAAATCTCTCTTAAAAGCCTGAAATATTCATCTTTTTGATTTTGTAAAGCGCCAGAATTGATTAAATCAAATAATGAATGATTTTCACAGTATTCCATTTGAATGAACAAGGTACTCATGGACTTACCTTTGAAGTTAGCAGATGCCATGAGTTTTGTTTTTCCATCTTTATCGAACGATGTCTGCGCACTATCTGTAATATCAGGCTCCTCCTCATCTGAGTCATATGCAAACTCAATATCAGGGCCCATGGAATTGGAGATAAAGTCCAAAGTATGGCTCCTGCTGAAACTCGATCTATTGAAACTGGCTAAACGATGTGATGATTGCATAGCAACACTGACGCTGGAACCTTCATTGTCAGATTCGTCAGTATATTCATCATCCTCATCAGATGCGATCGCATCGTCTGTGCTTCTGTAATCATAATCCTCGACCCAAGCAGCGTAATACCTTACAACATACTGATGATTCAGTCTAGCCAATAACATCACTTCATTCAAAATGGATGCAAGACGATCTTCGGTATGTCTGATTTTTTTGATTGCATAGAATCTACCATCTAAACGGTTTCTCGCTTTGATCACTTCACCGAATCCACCTTTACCTAGGAAGGCGCTTTCTTCAAAATCATGGGCATATCTTGAAAGGATACCATTATTCCCTGACAGTGAAAACCTTGTGCTATTGTTGAAGCTTCTTCTTGACTGACGTGCAACCGAATGCGATGATCCCGCAGACAAGGTGGGCACGAGCGGATATCCAAATTCGTCACCTTGTGTTCCGGGAGTTCTAAGTAATAAATTTGGGTTCACCTGGTCAATATTAGTCCTCAAGAACTTGGATGGTAATAATTCCATTGGAGATGGTCTCTTTCTTGGTTTGTCAATAAGCATACTTCTGATAAATTCCTTGATGGAATCTTCAAGTGGGACAGAGGTCAAGAAGTCCTTCGGACTCTCATATGCTTTTAGTGTATCAGATCCTGTGATTAACTCCACAAACAATACTCCTAGGTCCCAAATATCTGTCTTTCGCTGTGGTTCGGAGTCATCGAGAAGCTCGGGTGCCCTCCAAGCGCTCTGTGTAAGAGTGACATCCTTCATTGTTTTTCCATTGGGGTGTTTCGCTAACATATTCAGTAGCCTGTAGCCATATGTTGGATGTTGTAGCTTTGCTGTCACAGAGTCCAAATCGTTATTCCTCACCAAAGAGATTGTTTCAAGATTGATATACTTGTGTATCATACCTTGTTTATGTAAAGATTCCAAACCTTCAATCAACTGAATAATCCAGGAACGAGCAGAGGCAAGATTGGTATACCTGATGGTACTCAAAAGGTCGGAAAATGTACCCAACGAAGAAAATTCTGTCAATAACCTCACGGTATATACTATTCCCTGTTGTTTTGCCTCTGTTAATTCAATGTTGTATGCATAAAGAGTGGATACGTTTTCATGACGGAAATTGACAAGACTTGCTAACTCCTTTTCTAAAAGTTGAACGTCTTTTTTCCCAGCAGCTGTACTGTAATACTTATTTTCAAGATTGACCTCTGTTAAAAGAAGTAAAGACTCATCTTCGATTTTGGCGAGTTCTTTATGATAAATTTTGGAAGCATCCGTTGAGGGATGAAGATATGGCTTCACCACAGTTTGTTTACCAAAAGAGAACATCCCATTCGGTTTGGCATTGAGACAGCTCAAGACAGCTTTGAATTTCAAAGTGACGTTATTGGCAGTCCTAGCCACGATTGCTTCATCAAAGACAAAAGCTTGTTTTGAATCAATTAACTCTTGTGGAGGTATCATCATAGAATCATCAATAGCCTCTAGATCATTGTTCGATTCAGACTCGCTGTGATTCATGTCTTTTCTCTTCAGAAGTTCTTGATGAATCATCATTCTCTCCTTTTCCAAATTTCTCTTTCTCTCCGCCTCTGTCTTAGCAGCTGCCTTTTTCTCCAAGACCTCCAGTTTGTCTTTTTCCGCTTGTATTCTAAGAAGTCTCTCCTCTTCTAAAGAGTTTGTGTTAATAGAATGCTGATACTCGTTTAGCTTCTCCTTGATGTAATCAGTGATTTCGAAAATCATTTCATTTCCGGAAAGCTCCTTCACTCTCTCTTTAATGAATTTCTCGAGGTATTGTACCTTGCTTGCAACAATGTTTGTGACATTCCTGATCTGTATAATTGGAGCAGACATTGGGTATGTGGGCGTCATTTGCACGTAGAGAATCAATGAGCAGCATGGCTCATCTCCTTCGCTGTCGGATCTCAAATGTAGCTCAAATCTTGGATTTGGTTTTTGATTCCAAGCAGATGACTTATCCGTCTTGTCAAGAAAATCTTCCATATAAATTGACTCCAATACATCTGCCTCATCTTTTTGGACTTCATAATAATCCTCAAGGGTTCGACCGTCTAGCATTGTCGGTTTATTCAAGTTGGCGGTAGTATCTTGTAGTGCTTGCTTGATGTAAATTGCAGTTTCTAATAGTTCTGCAATCAAAACGGTATATATTCACGATGTACTTGAAAAATACCACTCTCTGTTTTAAGCTGTTCTGTCTCTTGGTTAGTAATGTGTCTTGTTGGTTCAGCTATGGAGCATCGACTCACAATATGAACAGTCTAAAAAGACATCTTCTGTTATTACTTCTTCAAAGGCTGTAGTGCGATGAAAGTCGCTTATAGAGTTAGGAGTAGAAACGAAAAATAAAGAGGTCAGAAATATGCAATTCAATGAGAGGAAACCAGAAACTTCAGAAAAACTGAGATATGCTAGAGAGTGGCGGTTAAATTGGGCCTAAAAGGTGTTTTGATATGAAAACCCAAACAAAAAGGGCTAGGAGACCAAAAAAAAAAAAAAAAAAAAAAAAACCGAACAGATTTCCGATGCATTGTTGATGTACTCACAAGACGATAAATATTCAATGGGGTTATGAGGCCTGTGGTTCAACTGGCCACAGCAGTATGTGCTTATGTTCACGGTATAATAAACTAGTTGCTGTCTTGCAATTTGCTATTAGTAGAAGAAACAAATGAGCATAACGGCGTATGCTCATTATACAGACTATGACACATCAGATCCCCCCTTTTGACTCATAGTGCAGAAGAAACTTGATATCGTCTCTATAAACCTGAGTACTCACGGGTCAATACATATACAATACAGGATCACATTTATAAATGTCATTTCATACAAAAGCAGCTCTATATTTCAGTAGTCCAGGAATCACGACCTCAATAACAACATGAATGTAAAATAAATAAAACCTCTAGTATCACCCTACGATCAGCTAGTTGGTGCAGCTTGATAGGTACCTTGCGAGCTCATTAGATGAGATTCCGGGTCCTCAGATGCATCAGTTCCAGCAACAATGATTTCGTCGGCCGTTACATCACTATCATCCAAAATTGGCTTGAAACAAAGCGTACTCGTAAGTTCCGGAAAATTTCTCTTGTATGACCAATAAGCAATGCAAGCACCTAATATACTGCCTAAAATGACGTCCACAAAATGATGTCTATAATCCTCTGTTCTTGAAATTGCAATCAATGCAGCGCCCAAAGCAGGAACCAAAGCAACAACCTTTCTCCAAGATCCACTTATTGGATGTTCAGTCAGTAATTGGCCCATAAGCCATAACGACAAGTAGCCCAAGCAAGAAAATGCGGTACTAGAGTGACCTGAAGGGGTTGTTCTGAATCCATCGGCCAAAGTATCAAGATCATCCGTTGTGCAGACATCTTTGGCGAAAACCAAAGTGTCGTAGGGAGTATTCTCCAATGGTTGACATCTGGCAATGAAATCCGGTCTGTGTCTGCCAATTTTGTTCTTTAGTATATCAGTTACCAGCTCATTAACGAAAAAGGACACGAATAAACCAAGGCAAGAGATATATGCCAAATAGACTCTGTGCTTAGCATTGCCGAGAAGAAAAGATAAACCAATGATGACAGCTAATGGTATAACGAACGATACCAGAATATTCAGCTTATTCGGCACTCTCTCATGCTCTGCATATGGATGGTTGATAGTTAGATCGTTAACGTAGAATTGCCTTTGGAAGGGAGGATCGATCAGGTTCAAGAAGTAGTTGAGAACGAAGGCCACGGGAATTAAAATCACGTCTGCAATTCGCCATTTCTTGAGCATTGGAAAGAAGGAGAACCTGTCCATTCCCAGAGTTGTGCGATTGACAGCCATATTTAGTATTCCAGAACTTCTATAGGCCACGTAAAAAGCGTCGATGAGCGCGTGCTTTCAGAACCTCCACGGTGATTTCCTTCTCTGCTTTGTTAATTTCGAGATAGCGCTAAAATTGGAGTACGATTGAGTCCGGAGTCCCGAGGGTCTCAGAGCTTCCGACATCGATTTCCGGAAATATACATCCTAACACCTTTACGACAAGCATCTGGTAAGTGCAGCATGGCCCCCAAATAATTTAAAGACCCCTAGATTTCCTGCATCAACTTTCCCGGCTGATCATCATACAAAGATCCCACTTGGCGGCTAAGTTGAAACTCAGATTCAAAGATCTATCTTTTTGATTCAAAGGTTCCAAACCGTTACAAGACTGCCATGCCTCCTCAATTCTTTAAAGATGCCCAGAATGGCTTCAATAACAAGTTTGTCCCTCGCCCCTTCTCATTAAACTTGGGCGGCAGTTCTGAAAATCCATTCCAGACCCTCAATATTTCCAGAAACAATGACCCAGGTGGTAGTGATTCATCCAATGAGGTAATTTACGATTCAGTTCCTCAGGCCACTTCAACTGCACCTTCAACCGCGTCATCTCGTTACTTCAGCGGCAATTCAGACCATAGTAAAGAAGTCATTGAGCACACACATACTCAAGCTTCGAACAGATCTACGACTAGCAGTTCATCTCTTGCAAATATTAAGGAGATTGTCACCTCAGGGAAACCTTCTTCCATATCGCTTGGAATGACAGATAAGCCAATGGATCTTAGCCACCATCATGCGCATCATGATGAAATAAATGAGAATGAGGACGATGAAATTGAAATCACCGACATCAGAGAGTTGATAGAGCAGCCTGTAACAGCTAACATAGTTGAAACAAACGAGCTCCAAGATCAGAGTTCTGGCGATGTCTTATTGGAGGCCTTGTTCAAATCTCAAAAATTATGCAATGGATTGAAAGAAAGATTAGAGTCGTCAAGCTCCAGACTTCTCGCACAAGAAGAAGAGTTCAGCAACTATAAGCGAATGTCAGGGAGCTTGAAAGAAGCAGTCAAGAAATTCAGAGAGAACCTCCTCCATTTAGAGGCTTCCTGTAGGGAATTGAAGGAAACCAGAGCATCTGATAATCAAACCATCAAGGACTTAAAAACGAAACAAAGTGAGCTTTTAGCAGATTTAGCCAGCAGTAAGTCTGAGATGGGGATGTTCAAAAAGAAACTTGAGTTTTTCAAACAAAATAGGTTGACGGCCAGTTACGACTTGGAACAAAGTAAGTCTATATATCCTTATAGTTTGATAATTACTGTATTAACATCATACAAATTAGGGAGCAAGGAAATATCTTCATTGCAGACACGGTTGGATGAAACAAGTGGTCTTTTATCAGAACAGAAGATCAGGACTCTAGATCTAGAAAAGACTCTCGAAAAAGCGAGAAAAGAGTATGATTTCAAAATACATGAGTTGGTGAGCAGGAGCACTAATTCAGAAGAAAGTATGATTTCCCAACTCAAAGAAGCAGCAGTCTCCATTGAGAAAAAGCTCGAGTAAGTATGCTGCACAGAGCACTCCTTCTTTGTCATTTTCCACTAACAGAATGAGTCCCAGCACCCAAGTGAGTGATAATATTAAGCCATTATTGGATCAAATGAGAGACAATTCGAGTAATCAGATTGAGTTATTGACTGAAAAGTATCTATTACCAACAATATTTTTTCTCTCAACCTTTGGTTCAATATCCTGACTGCCTTACAGATTCATTGATTCATTGAAGCTAACGAGCTCGGAATTGACCACAACAATCCATGGAGTCAATTCGCACATCACTGAAAGTATCGGAACATCATCAGATGATGTTAAAGAAGTGCTAAACAGTAACTTCAAGGGGACGAGTGAAAATGTCAACACTATTTCAGCTTCTATTGGGAAATTGTCCGAGATTATCGTCACGACTCTAAATTCAATAAAGGATCAAAAATTTCTGGAAGAAAAAACAGCGATTGTATGTGAGCAGATCAAGTCAAGCATGCTGTTGGTTCATGAGGGTCTAAAAGCACAAACCTCGAGCAACGATATCCAGAACACTTTAAAACATGAAAACGATACTCTCAAAGTTGAGATCGAAAGATTGAAAAATAAAGCTCATGTGACTATGCATGAGTTTGAGTCACTTCAAAGGGAGCACAAAATTTTGAAGGAAACCCATCTGGAAGATGTGTCGTCGAAGATTGCTCAATCTAATGAGCTTATGGAACTCAAGAAAGTAATTGCCTCTAAGGATTCGGTATTGAAAGAAGCGGAAGAACGGGTCTCTCGATGTAAAAGCAGCTGTGAAAGTAAGTTGAGAGCACAACTTGAAGTTCATAAAATGGTGACAGAAGAGCGTGACAGAATAAAGAAAGAGCTAGAGAGTTCAATTAAAGACGTTACCTCTATGAAGAGTGAATTAGATAGCCATCAGAAACTAAAAAGCAATGACAAGAAGACTGAAATGAGAAGCGAAGAAAGCCTTGATGAATTGAGAAAGCACATCAGCTTGGTTGAGAACGAGAATAGAAACTTGAAGTTCAAGATCTGTGAGATGATTAACAGCATCGATAAGCAGAGTATGGCATCAAGAAACCCAGAGCTCAATGGAGATGACCTCGAGGTCACAATTGGGGAACTTCCTTCTAAAACAACAAAGCAGAGAGCCACACAGCAATCCACAAAAGCAAATACTTTGATTCCAAAACGTCAGCATACTAAGGACATGGTCGTTAGATCGGAACCTAAAGCTGGTTCTAAGATTTCCAAATCAGTCGGTAAAAGAAAGATGTTGTTGGATGATGAAAATGGAACCCTCATTTTTGATGACTTTGATCTCGATGCTCTAAACGAATTGCCTTCTCTTCCAAAGAAATACACTAAGCGCAAGAAGAGTACAAGGGCATGAAATTGCTGCTCTTTGAAAATGATTGCCTAAGTGTGATTTCATTCAATTTCTTAGATCATATGCTCCAATGCTATGTACGAACTTTAATTGCAATTTTTCTTCCACCCTTTTACATTCCTTTCAACTCCTAAAGGGCATGCAATTTATTTTTATATCGTCTCTTTCTCTCTTTTTCATTTGTTGATCTCTTTAAGGACATCATCCACGTTCAAATAATGCATCATCTTCACTGGTTTCTCTTGATTGAATCTATCAAAGTGAACAACTGGTACATCAAAGCAATATGCATCCCACCATTGATTGTTCAAAGGATCTGTAATATCAACATATTGAAAGTCTATTTTCTTATGTAACCTATCACTTTCTCTGACTTCTTGTAGTACAACTTTGGCTTTGTCACATAAGCTGCACCCTTCTTTGGCAAACAGCGTGACAGAAACTTTATTGTAGAGCAATACTGATGATGAAAAATATCTATGGGTTGGTTTCAAGGTAACTGATAGTTTTGTTGAGAGACGTGGAATTCTAAGCATTTTGTGGTCAATTATTGTGTTATCGAATGTTTTCTAAGTTGGAAACAATACATTTTTTTTATGGTCTTTTTCTTCGGACTAAATTTTTCAACTTATTAAGATAGATATACAACAGCGTCTTCATGGCCGTTTCAGCGAGGGACTTTTTCTCCACGAACCTGGTCTCATAGGTTTTCCCTCCTCCTGAAATTGAGCTTCCTCGCCTTCCAGATAAAGGTTTGGAACATTCGGTGTTTTGGCTTGATATACCAAACCTCCTTGAACTTCAGTCCACCATCTATTTGGATTATGTTAGTATAAGTCCAATGAATTTTGTAAGTTTGCAGGTGAGGAATACATACGACTTCACTGCTGGCTCTCTTTCTGAACACATATCAAAAATGTGTCTGCTCATTTGTCTTATAGTAGTGTGATTTTGTGCCCATGCCCCCTCTTGTACTAAACTCTTCAAACTGGAATCTGATCTTTTCAATATTTCACCCATACAACAGTCAACATGTGTCTCCACCACTTTTGCAAGTAGCTCATAGCAGAACAATTGCATATCCTCCTTATCACTACAATCAACGGCCTGTTCTAAAGTTGGAATAAATTGAAGATGACTGTCATGATCAGACCCCTTTGCAATATGGAAAAGAAGGGTACTTATCTTGTTGATTGCCATAGATGTTGATTCGGTATCCAATAGATGAGAAATAGCCTCCATTGAAATTCTAAGATTGATCAAATGAAGAAAAATGATATGTGGACGTTCAGGGATTGGGTCATTCATTTTCCATTTGATAAATTGGTTCACGATATATAAATCTCTGGATGGGTTGAAGTTCCAGTGTGCATAACAATACTGAATGATCATTTCAATCAACCCTCTAACAAGATATGTATTTGATTCAACCAATATATCTGCAATGATACCATTGTCAGTCAATTGGCCTATAGCTTGATTGAATGACAACAAGAATACATTGGCATTTGCCATTCTGGCACTTTCGGCTCCAATGACCATCAATCTGAAAGCCTGAATCGATTTTGTTGCTGAATTCCCCATAGGATGGCGTGAATGTTGGTATACTTTGGTTGTCAAGTATGAAGTAATTTCAGAAATTGCCTTTTCGGCGTTCCACACGAATTTGAACTCAACCTGTTTGAAAGGGGTGGTAGAGGTGATAACATCTTCAAGAGTGACGGATCTGAGAACGTTATCCTTCATTAGTGGTATCCCATTATACTCTGCAGGCTTCAAAGCTAGTAACTCCTTGATCCCATACGCCTGTATATTCTGTGCAGTTTTCAACTGTACTTGATTGTCCATAAACTCATCTAGAGAGGTGTTTGAGTAATTTGGCGTCATTTCAATTACATCTAGTGGAGCATAATTGAGTGAGTGACCCACCAGTATAGATGACATATCTTCTTCAGGATGGAAACTTCCTTTTCCATTGTATTTGTGTTGTTTTTCTGGGTCAAGGGGGGCCAAATCTGGATATGCAGGGTTTTTTTGCTTGATTGTCTGAAATTGATTATGTGCATTATCGTCAGTGTCTAACTCGACAGGATTGTTTGACCATTGGCTCCCACTTGAATATGACCTTCTTCTCTTTCGAAGAGACCACATATACTCTCTCAATACGAACAGCAAAAAACTAATTAAGACAAAAGCCAAAAGTGCCCCTGAAAATATTACCAAAGATTCTATTAATGGTGAAAACCTGCTTGGTTCAACTGCCGTAGTATTATCAATATCAAAAGCTCCATTGTCCACAAAATTTACCACTTTGTAAGCATCTGAGGGAACAGCGAGGATGTCAGATCGTTTTTGAACATAGATCCCGTTCCGAAATGGGTTCCTCTGCTGCTGTTTGAGAGCTTGACGGTGGGTCAAAGGAATCTGCATACTGATAAAGGCAATTGGGAGATAACCAGAAACAGAACAGCTGACTACCGTACAATACAAATGATGTTATTCCAGTAGAATTGTATTTTGAAAGAACTACGGAGGTACTTCTCCCCCGTCACTATTTGAACGCTTTTGTGTCATAGATAGACCAGGCCTTTAATTCCGAAGTTCTTTAGCGGAGATAATGAATATTGTCTTTTTTTCTCTCGCCACAAAAACAAAAGTCAATACTACGACTTGTGTAAAAGCTCAAAAACAGACCAAACATAGATATTTCCTGCTAAAAAAGACACTATTTAACAGCATTAGCTTTTTTTTCCACAAACTATTGGCGGTGGCAAAAAAAAAAGAAAAAAGAAAGCTCCGCGACGGGGAATTGAACCCCGGTCTACCATGCGACAAACGGTGATTCTAGCCACTAAACTATCACGGATACAACCTTAGCAGATTTCTTTTGCTTGCCACCACACAAAACGTGAAAAACGACGCAAATCCGATAAATTTCGAAATAATTCCGATACATTCCGACATCTTAACTCATACTTCCCTTTTATTCTTTCATTGGACCATTTATTCATAGTGAGTTGAATGCTATTATTTGACATGTTGAACTGCTCAGATTGTCTCAGTAGTGATAGTCCAGCCGTGACAAATTTAATGATATACTCAAGTTCTATTTGTGTTTCACTTTTATCATTGGTGTTAAAATTTTGAGGAAATTTGGGGATTTATATATGTGTGTAAATTATAAGTGCCTTGAAACAGAACATGAAACAGCACTCATCAAGATTGGCGAGCTATTTATCATTGAGATTCTCAAACTCTAAAGTCAAAAGTTTGTCCTTCTGCAAAACTCCTTACTATATTTCTCCCCATCCGGTCATCACTCATTCCGCGATGAGAACACACATATGTATACACATATGTAAGTATTCTCTTGCTCTAGTATATTACTGCAGCTTCCCATATGCGGGATGTTCTAGAATTATCTTTCTTAAGACGACAAAAACATCACTCTAGACTCTAGATGTGCTTTTAGCATCTTTGCACCAAGTAATTTTCTCTATTCTTTTCCTTCTGAGATGGCTCGATCATTGCTATTCCAATTCCACATGAGTTCAATTTCACCTTTCAGTATAAGCTTTTTAAATCAAACAAATTATTTTTGCCTTTTTACCGCTTGAACCTAAATTTCATATTGCAATTTCTCAAATTTCAGGGGTTGATTTGATCGATGTTTCCTTCTCTATTCAACGATAAGGCTCTATCCCTAATCCCATTACACGCTTCATTAGTCTCCCTAGCATACTGAGCCGGCCAAGTATCTCAGTCAGGCTAAAAGCTTTTTCGAACCATTGAAACATCATTAGTATCTCAGGGGATGATATTCTGTACAGCAGCTTTGGAGCAGTACTTGAGCAAAATTCTGGACTCGGCAGCATAAGGTTTTTACCTAAATGTTTACCAGGAACGCTTACCTATCCAGACACACACCAAAAAAAAAAACACTCTATGCACCACTCCTCTATCATCTGAAAGGAATATATACATACATTTACCTTTACATGCCCCTATTCATGGTGCCTAGACTCCAGAGACGAGATATATCATTTCTTACCTTCATGCATATTTCGGAATTAATGTTAAATTGAAGTCCGAGCCCTGCATTCTGAGCGAATACAGTATAGACCTTTTTTCCTCTAAACGTTTCCACTAAATGGTATATAACACCGGTAAAACTCTTGAACTCTGCTTTGGTGTCCCCGGAATGTACTATGTGATCTATGGCCTACATCTGCCACCTGCAAGTGATTGGAAACGTCCATTGTTTTTGGTTGGAGACACTAGAGCGTTTTTGGTTGGAGACACTAGGGCGATCTTTGAGATAAGAGGAGAGGTTTTGAGAGCAATAAAAGGTACTGGGAAAAACAACTCATACTAGACAGCTCCAGTCTATTACTTCGCATTTCTGGGCCGATCACTTATTGCTCCAATGTACATTGTGTAGTCACTTGAAGTGAAGCGAGGTGCAGTATAAAAGTAACTACTAATCAATTTGAAAAAGTCAAAATGTCCTGCACTGGAAAAGTCACAGTAAAAAGAGAGATTACCGCCACGCCATATCAATTGAGTAACACTGAAGAAGCGGATGACCATGTTATGGTCTTGAAGAGAGAAGATAATATCACGGAATATGTGAAGAAGGAGGAAGATGATGAGGCTGAAATCCCTGGCATTGAGTCATTTCTGAGGGTGACAGAGTGTGCTCTCAAAGATGAAACAGAATCGTGCACTGAGGAAGAAATTATGAAGGAAGAGGTTGCTGAGGAAGGTTCCAGTCAAACCCAGTTAAGCACAAACTCTTCTCAAGCTGATAATGAGCTTCTTGAACTTGTTGAGCACGAATTCAAAAACCTTTCACGTTCAATATCTATTAGATCACAGTTTTTCAGGAGCCTCTCAATGCTTAGTGAAACCTTTGAGCAGTTGATTGCCAGAGAGGAAACTAATGTCCCAATGTTTTCTCAATACGATATCAGAATCAGACCTGTGCGTTTTTTGGTGAAGAGTTTTGCTGATGTTATTAAGCATGATTATAGAGACAAGTTCCAAATCTCTTGTTATGTGGGTTGTCAAGTTTGTAAAAGAAGGGTCGATTCCATAGAAGAGCACAACAGACAGGCTGTCTTATCTAGAAGGCCCCATAGATGTATAATTGATACGCTTTGGCGGGTTCCTTTTTTGCAATTTGAAACCATTTCAAATAGTACTGATGATGCTGATGATGATGAGACTGAAACAAAACCTTTCAGTATTGTGTTTTTCCGTGACGAGTTTGAGAACCTTCTTCATTTGATTGATGATTCTATTGACGATACAAGTTGCGATGGGTTTACCAGTTGGTTGGATGGAAATAGAGAGTCGTTCATGAACAAGCTGAAATTATTTGAAAAGGTGTGTGAGAAATTGAGTTTCCATTTGACTTTACAAAGCTCTCCATTCTTGGGTAAACCGACTTACTCTTGCAGGGGCTTTTTTATTACTTATGGTCAATGAATTCATAGTTCGTGTAGTAATTTTGGCGTTTTGGTGCTTTATGTGTTTTGACACCAAGTTCCAATAACACCTCTTCCAATACAAATAACCTGTATGATTTTCATTCTGTTGTAGCTCTCAAACGAGTCACAAATCTTTGAACAATTCATCACAATGCGGCGGATATAAGCGGCCTGTGATAATTTGACTTTAGTGTCTCTTGCGAGCATAAACATTCCGTAATTCTCCAAAGAGACAAGATATCTTACGTGTAAAATGCCCTAAAGATACTGAGGAAGCTTTATAGGTATTCCCCATCCCTCCAAAACAAGCCTACCTGTTTATCTCTGCCAAAAGACCAACATTCCATTCCATGCCTTTTGCGCTGATTGTGACAGATCGCGCACAATATGCATTCTGTTTTGAAATGTTTGTTTGTTTGTTTACATCTGAGGCAAAAAAAAAAAAAATAATATTTCTGTGCTCTTTCTCTGGTAAAACGCCATTTCGCCATTTCGCACTGATACACAAACCAATCGCGGTCTCTGGGTCCAATTGATAAACATAGTTGTCCTATTTCCACTTGAACTCAGACCATCTTCCCCGCTGTGTTATTCTCTCTACTGTTATCATTCCCAAGCAACATCAGCGAATGCGCCGCTATTCAGAGATCCCAAACACACCTACGCCCTTTGGGAAGAGCCCTGAGCTCAGAATTGGTTCCACAGTGCACCTCTGCAACACAGGAAGTGCCATACTACGATATTTGGGTCCTGTGGAGGGCAAGAGTGGGAAGTTTGCCGGTATCGAGTTGTTAGGAGAAAGCGCCTCTCTGGGCAAGAACAGTGGTGATGTGAATGGTGTCAAATACTTCAGTACAGCTCAACCTGGCGCCGGATTATTCATGAGTTATGAAAAGTTACTGAGTACTCTTGAGTATGCTGAGTCACCAGCCCAGAAAAGGCTTTCACTGGTCAAATCTCCTGCCACTAGGGTCAGCCAAACTCCGTCAAGACCAGGAATAAGCCACTCACAAACTACCACTGTCCCATCCACGATCAAAAGAAATCACCCTGCCGCTCGCTCGCATAACTCCACTCCTCCACTTAGACATTCATTGTCACAGAGCTCTCCTCATAAGTCTCCAATCGAAAGAGAACTACAGAGACTTACCTCAGCTAAAGCCATCGTGGAAAGCGAAAGAGACAATTTATACAAGGAGGTCCAAGAAATACGGGACAAGTTGAGGCAAAACATAGAACGCTTGGCAGAGAATGAAAGCAGTATTTTGATATTACAGCAAAATTTCGAAGAGGCCCAATTTAAACTGGAAAGGGCCAATGAACGTGTTTTGACAGCTGAGAATAAGCTTATCAAGCAGAGAAGAGGGTATGAAGACCAACGGAAGGAACTATTAGAGGTTATTGATCAAGTAGAATCCCAGGTTAATGATAATGAAAGACTATATATTGGAGAGTTGAAAAAGCTTCAAGAAGAGCTGGAGCAAAAACAGGTGATCATAGATGACTTACAGACTAAGCAGATTGATTTACAGCGATTATATGAGAAACAGAAAAATGGTACTCAAGCTTCAGGTGATAAACAGATTGATGAGTTGCAAGGTGAAATAAACAACTTGAAATTGACGAACTTGACGCAGGTGAAGGCAATTGAACAACTAAGATCAGACCTGAAGGACAAAGAACAGAAGATAAATGCTCTGAATAAAGATAGCCTTGACCTGAAAGAGGCTCATATAAATGATAGACAAGCAATGGAATATGACTCGAAGGAGAAGAGCAAGCTAATAAAAGACCTCCAAGACGAATTGGCTGGAAAAAATTCCATCATTTCTGAGCTACATGAGAAATTGGATGAACTATCCAGCAAAGCTCATGAGATATCCAATTCTACAGAAAGTGAGAAAAGTACAATAGACGACGCGGACATCATTAGAAAAGAATACGAGTCAAAGATTCTCGAGTTCACTGAACGGATAAAGACTCTGGAGGAAGAATTGCATGATTCAAAGAAAAACCAAGACAAGATTTACGAATTCGAGTTTTTACTAGAGAACAAAGAAGTCATGATCAAAGAATTGAGAAAACAGCTTTCTGAAGTTTCAATTCAAAATTTGGCATCCGAAAGCGCTAAGGAGACAAACATGGATAACGATGAATTGACGAGGCTAAAAGAACAGCTTGAGATCAAGGATAATGAGTTGGAAGACTTGAATGAACAGATCAAAACTCTGAAGATCACTGAATCAGAATTAGTGGCCACGAAAACTCAACTCAATGAAAAGGATCAGATCATCAAACAACGTGAAGATGAAATAGCAAAGGCCAAGGAATCGGAAATGGAAAATGTCAAGTCAGAATTGGAATCCAAGGACCATATGCTAGCTGAATTACGACTACAAATTGAAGATTTGACTCAGAAATTGAATGATAATATATTGGAGAAGAATTTGGCAAATAATTTGTCGGAAGAGAAAGCGAAATTGGTTACTGAAGTGTCACTGAAAGATTCCGAGCTTGCCCAACTGAAAGACAAAATCAAATATTTAGAGCAACATGCTAATGATTACGATGGAAGAGATAATGACCTGGATGAAAAATCAAGTGAAAATCCTGAACTTTTGGAAGAGAAGATTTTGGAAATTGAATTACTGAAAGAAGAGATTCTTCAATTGAAATCAACAGATACCCATAAAGAATTGGGTGAAATGAAAAAGGAACTGTCATCTGTTAAGAGGCTCAATAGATTCACCACAAATCAAGAACTTCTGGAGCAGATTCAACTATTACAAAAAGAGCTTGAATCAAGACCGAAAACCAACGAACTACAACAATTGAGATCGGAGCTTGAGCTTTCTGAAGAATTGAGAAGAGTGGATAATAAATCCAAAGATAAAGAAATCTTTGAATTAAGAGAGAAATTATATGAAAGACAGAAAATACTTGGTCAAAAGTCACAAAATATGTTGAACGAAGTCAATAATCGTCATTCTACACCTGTGGGGAAGTTACCACAAACTCGTGGTCATACATCGATGACTGATTCACCGATTAAAAGACCGTCTGTGCTATCTCAAGTTGTTGACGGAGCTCTTCAAGTATATGTTCCCGAGAACAAAGAGCCTTCGAATGGGCGGGCTTTATGGTGTGGATTGTGTGAAAGGGAAGGGCATGATAGTATTGATTGTCCATATGAAAATGATATATTTTGATTTTGTTTAATAATGATGTGATGAATTGAATAAAAATCATGATTCAAGTGCTATAACTAAACAGTACAGCGCCCAGTAAAGTCATAACTCATGTGCATTGATAATAAGTAGTCTCTTATAAACTGGCAAACTCGTCATTCCTTCCACCATCTGCATTCTCAGGATCAACTATCGATACGACGCAGTTGGTGGTGAATTTGGTGATCATGGAACCGCGTATCATCCTTCAAGAGGTTCTCTGTCTTAACAAGATCTGGCTAGGTATAAAGGTTAGACCTGGCCTATAAACAAACAGAAGGAAAATTGTGGAGTATTGTGGAGTCCAAGACGAAGAAGAACAGGAAGAACAAGAGGAATTTTGGGAAGTATAGGAAGATCATAGTGAGGAATAAAGAGAAAAGGGGATTATTTGATTTAGGAGAAAAAAACAAAATCGACAACTAATACAGTACTTTTTGTTTTAATTCTTGATCAAATGATTTTGTATTTTAGCGTGCTTGTAGCAGACTCAGAGCACTTTTATGAACTTGAGAAGCCCTGCACGTCATTGTAAACAGTGCTTATATATAAACGGTTCTAACATTCAATTGCCAATGACGGAGTTAAACTGAAATGCTCGGAGTTAAAATTAGATTTTTTTCCACAGTGAATGATCTGATGACTCAAGCCAGATTGATAATGAAATAAAATTGAACAATCACATCTGATTTTTGTGCTTTTGTTTATTATAAGCAAAACAAACAATTGAAATGCCGTTCCCAGTGCTTCCATTGTTCACTGCTAGTGCTTCTAAAGAGAGCCTGGCCAAATTGTCAGTCGCTGGTTCTCTCTTGTTCGAGATCAGTAGAGAATCCGAGCTTGAAATCTTGAAGACTAATGCTCCACTATTGAAAAACTCACAGGTCAGTGTCGACTTCACATCCGAAGTTGAGATCCAAACCGTGATTGATGTCTTGAATCAAGGTGTTTCTAAGGTGTTCATCACTGCTGCTCAATACGACGAATACACTAGTGCTGGTATTCCTGCTTCTAGAATTGTACTGAAGGTTGATACTTGTGCTGAAGTCTCCAAATACGATTCCACAGCCTTTGTTGTGCCTTCCTCACAACCACTAGCTGATTTGAAAGCGGTTGCTGATGGTGGTAGCAATGATATCTATATTTCCTTGGATGACTCTTCACATGTGACCATAAACTCTCTGGTTGCATCTCAATTGATCCCAATCATTTCAAGCGAAGAGCTCACCACAGATAAGGCAGAAACTGGCAAGATCTCAATCAGTGATTTATTTATCAGTTCGTTGACTACTGACAGACCAGATGATTTATACGCTACCCTTGTCACTGACATCTACAATCACTCATTGGGTCTCGTGTATTCCTCCAAAGAATCTATTTCTGAAGCAATCAAGACCAAGACCGGTGTCTATCAATCTAGACGCCACGGATTATGGTACAAGGGTGCTACTTCTGGTGCCACCCAGGAGCTTATCAAACTAGATAAGGACTGTGATGGTGATTGTTTGAAGTTTGTGGTAAAGCAAGCGGGTGTTGGCTTCTGTCACTTGGAACAGGACTCTTGCTTCGGTAATATCAATGGCTTGACAAGATTGGAGAAGACTTTGGCTGATAGATTACAGAATGCCCCAGAAGGATCTTATACCAAGAGATTATTCACCGATGAGGACCTGTTAGTGGCCAAGATCAAAGAGGAAGCCGAAGAGTTGACAGAGGCTGATTCGAAAGAGGATATTGCCTGGGAAGCTGCTGATTTGTTTTATTTTGCCTTAACAAGATGTGTGAAGAATGGTGTCTCATTAGAAGACATTGAAAGAAATTTAGATTTGAAAGGTTTGAAGATAACTAGAAGAAAAGGGGATGCCAAACCAAAATTCATCAAGAAAGAGGAATCCAAACCAGCTCCAAAGGAAGAATCTCAGCCTATTGACTTGAACTCTAAGATTACTATGGGTGTTCTTGATAGTGCCACTGCTTCTCCAGAAGAGATTTCGAAAGCTTTGAAAAGACCAGTCCAAAAAACTGCTGATATCATGAAATTAGTCAATCCGATCATTGATTCTGTTCGCCAAAAGGGTGATGATGCTTTATTAGAAATGACTGCCAAATTTGATGGTGTTAAATTGGATTCACCAATTTTGAAAGCACCATTTAATCCAAAATTATACGACATCTCTCAAGAGTTGAAAGATGCAATTGATTTATCGATTGAAAACGTTTATAAATTCCACAAGGCTCAATTACAATCCGAGACGTTGAAAGTTGAGACTCAACCAGGTGTTATTTGTTCAAGATTTGCAAGACCAATTGAATCTGTTGGTCTTTATGTCCCAGGTGGTACTGCTGTTTTACCATCTACTGCCATTATGTTAGGTGTTCCTGCCCAAGTTGCAGGTTGTAAAAACATTGTTGTTGCTACACCACCTAGAAAAGATGGTTCTCTATCACCAGAAGTTGTTTATGTTGCTGAAAAGATTGGAGCTTCTTGTATTGTCTTAGCAGGTGGTGCTCAAGCTGTTGCCGCTATGGCTTATGGTACTCAAAGTGTTCCAAAGGTTGACAAGATCTTAGGTCCTGGTAATCAATTCGTTACAGCTGCAAAGATGTATGTCCAGAATGATACATCTGCTTTATGTTCTATTGATATGCCTGCTGGTCCAAGTGAAGTGTTAGTTATCGCTGATGGTAAAGCTGATCCAGATTTCGTTGCTTCTGATTTACTATCACAAGCTGAACATGGTGTTGATTCTCAAGTTATCTTACTTGGTGTTGACTTGAAACCAGAAGAACTGAAGGCCATTGAAGACTCTATCCACGAGCAAGCTCTACAATTACCAAGAGTGGATATTGTTCGTAAATGTATCAACCATTCTACAACAATCTTGGTTAAGACTTATGAAGAGGCATTCAAGCTATCAAACGAATATGCTCCAGAACATTTGATTTTACAGATTGAAGATGCTCCAGAATATGTCAAACTAGTTGACCATGCCGGATCCGTCTTTGTCGGTGCTTACTCTCCAGAATCTTGTGGTGACTATTCCAGTGGTACTAACCACACTTTACCAACTTATGGTTATGCTAGAATGTATAGTGGTGTCAACACTGCTACATTTCAAAAGTTTTTGACATCACAAGATGTCACACCTGAAGGTTTGAAAAACATTGGGTTTGCGGTGATGTCAGTTGCTAAAGTGGAGGGACTTGATGCTCACAGAAACGCAGTCAAGATCAGAATGGCCAAACTGGGTATGTTGGCTGAAGATTTTGTTTAATAGAAAGAGTTGAAGACTGATAAATGACTAAAGTGGGAGGGTTATGACTACTAGAACCTGTATAGACAAGGTATAATCACGAGTAGAAATATTTATCTTTATATCAGAATGTCGAATGTATAAGAGAATCTGTCTATAATTTCAACAATGATTCTAATTTATCTTGAGATTTCAAAGCTTGTAAGTCAGAGTTACCACCAATATGTTTACCATCGATGAAGATGTTTGGCACGGTGGATTGGCCAGTCAACTCCTTCAAGTACTCCTGGATCTCAGAACCATCGTCCATGGTGTTCAATTGTAAGACATATGGCTTGACACCGAGGGAGTCGAAAGTGTTCAAAGTGCTTTGACAATATGGGCAAAAAGTCTTTGAAGCAACAAAGATGTGGTTGGCCTTGATGGCGTCTTGCACTTTAGTGACGATTTCTTTTCTAACCATTTTTCTAGGACCGAAGAAGCGATAAAACGTGGACAGTAGCTTGAAACCTATGACAATAGCGAGGACAGTGGTGACAATATCCATAAAATCTCTGGGAAGGCAAGGAAAAAATGACTTTGGAGATATTTTTATATTACAAATCCACCGATGGCGACGGCGACCCAGCTTGCGCTATGATTTTGAAGAACGCTAGCTTCGGAGTTAGATGATGTAATCACATCGGAGATAACCAATCTCAAATGCCTAGTCGAAAGAGAAAAACAAGGAGATTCCACTTATCTTAGCAGGAAGGTGGACGGAGGAATTTGGAAGTGTTCATCAATTTATACGGAAGAAATGGGAGTATTCACAGACCATCCACATACTGCGATCACAGAGAAGATCAACATGATCATTGAGACGGATTTGGAGCCAGAGATTGAGCTGCCGGAATTGCTCAACATCATCGCTTTACAGTACTCAGGACCTACAGAAGCTGCTAGGGCTATCAGAAAGAAGTTGAAGTACGGTACGCTAACAGAAGAATCCAAGGCATTGGATGTTTTGAATGTCATTGTGTCGAATGGTGGGAAGAGGATGGAGGAGCTCTACAATGATCGTAAGTTGTTGGAAAGATTGATATACATGGCAAATGACACCACTATGAACATGCAATTGAGAAAAAAGGTCATCGCTCTTGCCATAGCATGGAATGAGGAATTTGCTGGAAAGAAATACTATAATGGGGTCTCTAATCTGAAAAATGAGCTTCCAAAGATCAGAAGAAAGAAGACTACTCGTGATAATTTCATGAATGATGAGGCTTACCATAGTGAAGATGAAAATGATGATAATAGTACAAGCACATTGGGTGTTGGCTCAAGCTCCGCAAGAAATAGAAGCTCCAATCAGCAGGGGAGAAGACAACCTCAGACCCATTCTAGTAGAAATGTTGATCCTAATGTGAAGTATAAAATCCCTAAAATCAATTTACAAAAAGAAGCACCAAAGATCAAACTGCTACTTGCTGAAGCTTCTAAGGCAGCCACTGACTTAACAAATGCATTGAAGTCTGTTGATAGAGCCAATGGTGCACGTGCTAGTGATTATAGAAAAGTCACTGAGTTGTTTGATAAATCTAGAATCATCAGAAGAAAGATCTTGAGGTACTTGCAACTAGTCGAGTCTGAGGAGTTCCTAGGTTCATTAATCCATGCTAATGAGGAACTGGTTACCGCATTACAGAACTACACGGAATATAATTCGGTTTCTGGCCATGATTCCGATGATTACGAAAGTTTGAGCGAGGATTATGATGATGACGATCAATCAGACCTAGCTTCTGTGACAGACTCATTGGCAAGCTCTATGATTGATGAGCACCACAGAAACTTTCCGAAGAGTACAAGAGCACCACCACCAGTTCCAAAAGTCAAGAGAATGCCTACCAACAGTGATGATCCATTTGGTGATTCAAACAAAGTTGACGAGAGCGCAGACTGGAAATAATCTTCAAAACTCTTTGCGCACTAAATTTCAAATATTCGGAATGTGTATCACTATCTAGTAATGTATCTATAACCATGAAATATATCGATTGTACTACTGATTATGATTCACTCTGTCAATAAGTATAGTGCCAATTATACTGCATTAAATCAACATAATTTTTCCACAGCTTTTTGACCCTATTTTTTTGGCAGAAGAAGACGAAGCACAGCAGCTACATTTACGACTTTAGATTGGGCTCAATTGACGGCAAAATAATTACATAAATGGGTGCAAATAACTACGGTGGTGGTGGAAGAGGTGGCTTCAACAACAACAAGCGTCCACGCTCTTCAGGGTGAGTAATTGGTGATTGAATTTATCCCAATCTGATGACCTAATCTCATCTTTTGATGTAGATTGATGGCACGGTGGATGGGAGAAGTAATTGACACTTTGCCCAAGAACGTTTACTAACGACACACAGCGGTGGATTCAAAGGTGGCCGCAACAGTGGAGGTGGCGGCAGCGGCGGGAACAAGCGCTTCAACAACAGCAAGGAGAACTTCTCTCAGCACTCCTCAGCGGGTGATCAATACAACACCAACAATAACAACCAATGGGAACAATATCCTCCACAGGATCAGTATCCACCGCAGGGACAGGAGCAATACCCACCCCCGGGTGAGTACCAGGACTATCCTCCACCTCCACACGATCAACATCAACAGCAGGCTCCACCCCCAGAGGGCCTCTACCAGTATCCACCCAATTCACAGGGCGAGTACGGCGCATACCCTCCTCCTCCATCTGTTGATCAGGGCGGTCCTCCTCCAGGATCACAACATTTTGATCCCCATGGGCCACCCCCTCCTCAAGGTTCTGGGGAAGACCCCTATGTTGAACAGTTCCCAGGACAGGGACCACCACCCCCTGACGCTGCCGATCCTAATGGCGGTCCTCCTCCTCCTCCAGAAGGTTACTATGGTGGGCCTCCGCCTCCAGGTGGCGAATATCCTTATCCACCTCCCCTACATGATGGGTACCAACAGGGCCCTCCTCCTCCTCCAGGCTCTGAACTGGGCCAATATCAGGACATGCATCCAGCTCCTGGAACTCCTGGTATGGGCATGGGCATGGGCAGCGGCGAATTTCAAGGATCACCTCGTGGAAGTGTCAGTATGGGGAAGGTTCTTGGTCCTTCACCTGGTCTTGTCTTTGAACAAATTTATCGTGAGTTGGAAGATAAATACAAGACTTTACAGAACAATTTCAAGATTGTGGATGGTAAATACAAGAAACTAGGCAAGGCATATGCTAAGAGTGAGAAGAAACTGAAATACTATCAAAAGAAGTTTGACGGCATTGAAACTGCTCCAATCCCACTGGATGATAAAACTAATGATCGTCGTAAATCTTCCCTCACTGATGACATAGATGGAGATGACGAGATTGAATTGGATGATAACGGGGATCCAGTTACCAAAAAGGATGAGATTACAGTACAACATCCAGGAAAAATGAATGAATCAGAAAGTATTACAATGGCTAAAAAGATTCATAGTAAATTGATTAGTGAACGTGATTATTACAAGAAAGATTCAGCAGCTGCTAAGAATGAATTGAATAAGGTTTCAAAAGATCGAAAAGATCTAGCAGTGAAGAATTCTGACTTGTCCAAAGAATTGGAAGGAGTTAAAGATAAATTACTCAAGATTTCCGCAGAGAAAGAAAGTCTTGAAGTTAAGCTGAAGGAAATGGAAGTTAATCAAAGAATTGGATCTCCTGTTGATGCTTCAATGCAGAATGCTTCGGATGATGAAGATGGATGGGGTGCTAATAAGAAAGACGGTGCCTATAAGAATCTGTTGGAGAGAAAAGAATATTATAAGAACAAATATCAAAAACTACTTGAAGAACAAAATCAAGAATATCAGAGATATATTTTGCTTAATAAGAAATTGATTGAGAAGTATGTTCTTATAGATTGATAAGTTCACATCTTTTGATCCAATGAGTCCTCACTGTGTTACTCTGCAATACAATTTGCTTTGTTTCTTTAGCTATTAAGTATTGCATTCAACACGTTCTGGTACTGTTTTTATGCTATGTTATTTACGATTGCTTTTTAGTTGTAGATATAACAATAACAATTTCATAAATATATCATTACAAGAATTTAAACATCATTTCGATTCCTCTCGAGAAAACCTTAGTGAGATGGAATTAGCACAATGTCTCTCATCAGTTGGTGTATCATACCCTTCCCCTTTGAAAACATGTCCAATATGACCACCACATTTAGCACAAACCATCTCTGTTCTGGTCATTCCCATGGTTTCATCAACGTTATATTTCAAGCTCCCTGGGATAGCGTCGTAAAAAGCTGGCCAGCCACAATGGGCATCAAACTTAGTACTTGACTTGTATAAGGGGTTCCCACAACCAGCACAACCATATACTCCTTGTTTGTTAAATTTCCAATATTCTCCAGTTCCTGGTCTCTCGGTACCTTTCTCACGCAATACGTTGAATTGTTGAGGCGAGAGTGTTGCCTTCCATTCTTGTTCTGACTTTGAAATTGGGAATGACATTTTGCGGAGTAGTCTGAGTGTATTTCTCATGAAAGATCCTGCAATTGGAAGGTGATCTAAAAGAATGACTTAGAAGAGCAATTGAATCTTTGATAGCGAACCAGTGCTAATTTGGTTTGTGCCCTGGCCGTTTTCGGAGTTTTCTAGTAGTACATAGTTCAGGTGAAGAAATGATTTTACGGTCACAGGGAAGAGATGATGGATCTAAGAGATTTTTTATATTGAAAAATATCAAGATGAGCAGTAAAGAGGTATCCACAGAGTACAGTGATTTCCCAGTGAGTATAATAACCTATCCCTTCCCATTACTTTTGTTCGCTTTTCGAGTTAAGAAAAGTGGAGATTCAAAGAATTTGAACTAACTTAGTTCACAGACCACAATGAATTGCACAGAGGCATTTGATCAACTAGCAGCGTGCTACTCATTGGGAGGACAAGTGAAGAACTACTACAGATATGGACATATGAATGACTGTGTAGCGGAGTTTTCCAAGCTCAAGTTTTGTTTGTTCAACAACGATCCGGTCAAGATACAGAAGTATCATAGACAGATGCTCGACGAAAAGAGACAGCGAGGCAGTAGTGAAGATATTTGGGAACTGAGAAAGCACTGATTGACGATGGCGATGATAAAAATTCTTGTAAATAAAGGGTATTTGATATATAAATAAAGGGAAACTATTTATAGAATTTAGTACCCGTGTAGTAGACACCTTCAATCTGATGCTACGACCTTGCAGTGAAAACAGAGACGCTGTGATTGATCTGTTCTATGCGATCCCAACCACCGAAGCGAGCTCATCAACACACAACGCGCCGCAATTGGGCAGACAAAAAGGCTTATGTATTTTTAGCTCATCGTTGATAAAGTTATAGGTGTTTGGGTGTGTCGCTCGTCTGTCAAAATTACCCATTTATACCTGAAACCAAAGAAGTTAAATGTTGTCCTTTCTCGCTATAACCACTTAGAGAAACCTTCAAAGACATGTCTGAAGAGGAATCCACCATTGTGCATGCTGTGAAGGAGGATGTCCCTCAAGAGTCAACTGATTTCACCGAATGGGGCCATGTTGAGCTTGAGAACTGGCTCACAAGATTGCAATTTGAGAGAGAGGTTGTATCCAAGTTTGCAACAAACAACATCACGGGAGAGACGCTGCCCCATTTGA
The DNA here is from genome assembly GCA_030574715.1 of Xingzhongia strasburgensis. NCBI lineage: Eukaryota > Fungi > Ascomycota > Saccharomycetes > Phaffomycetales > Wickerhamomycetaceae > Xingzhongia > Xingzhongia strasburgensis. Next base: position 226,591 of record JAJMFO010000008.1, read on the forward strand.
AAGACGAACACCTCAGGGAGATGGATATCTCTCTTCACGACCGTGTGCGTCTGAGGATAGAAATCAATAAATTGCTCTCACAGGGCGATTACGTTGATCCGAAAGATTTACAGAGCATCAAGACCCTGCTTTCGAATCTCTCGAATCTGATCCAAAAGAACTTGGAGAACTCAACAAGAGGACTCAATGACGAGATATACAAATTACGTGATGAGCTTGCACGCTACAACCACAGACCACTTCCTACACCTGACAAAAACCCATCTTCCCCATTCAACATTGCATCGCCAACGAAATCAGCATCGAAACCATCTTCAAGCCATAACAACTCACCTAACGAGAATTCAGCCAGAAAGCTCACTGACAAGCATGGAGTTTCCAAATCACAAAGAAATTCAGCACTTTTCTCCACTGGGAACTCGTCGAATTCATTGACCACGCACTCCCCAACTACAAACACCAGCAATATGAACAATTCCACCACTTCACTTGCGCAGTCTTCATCATCTTTCTTCAGTAATAGCAGCACAAAACCGGTGTCTGAGCCGTTAAAACAATTGAGGGCTTCTACAGATGATCCTTGCTCCAAGATCTTACAGGCAGCAATGAAGAGACACAAACTGAACGATGATTGGAGAAACTATGCCTTGGTGATTTGTTATGGAGACCAAGAGCGGATTTTGGACCTAGATGAAAAACCTGTGCAAATCTTCAAAGAACTCAAAGAAAGAGGAGAACACCCTGCTATAATGCTTAGACAAAAGGCCGATTTCACGGTGGACAATGGCAAAAAACTGAGTGAAACTCCAGGTGGGAAACTGTGATATTTGTGTATTGGTTTTAGCTTGTTTACTACTGCATATTCGATAACATATTTGAGTTTTGTAGTGTCAATTGACTATTTATTCGAGATTTATGTCTCCTTGCTGATTCTCGCATAAATGTCACTTTCACCCCGTTTTTTTTTTTTTTATAAATACCGTATATTTCCCCATGTTGAAATAATAATCATACGTGAGTCAACGTTCCCACTGGAGTTGGAATGCCCGTCCAGCGTAAACAGCTTACCAATTGGCACTTCAGAGAGTGTGATCCTCCCAAGCTGCGTCTTGACCAGTATGGTGGACCCGGCTGGCTTCCCTGTCATGACCTTTCTGCGACCACGACTGAGATCTTCCCTGACTTGATGGCTCGGGGTATCATCAAAGACCCATTTAAAGATTGCAATGAAGAGGATGTCCAGTGGGTGGCTCAGCAGGAATGGGAGTATAGAACTACTTTTGATCTCGAAGATCTTGAGGAGGAGATAGAATTGATGTTCTATGGATTGGATACATACGCCAATATCTATTTGAACGATACTCTGGTCTTGGAGACGGACAATCAGTTCAGAACATACACAATCAGCAACACCAACTCATGTACATCATTCAGACCTACCAACGAGCTTAGGATCATATTTCAATGTCCCTTAAAGAGAGCCAAGAAGACTTTTGACCCGAAAAGCATGATGTTCCAAGATAGCTCACGCTTCTTCACACGAAAGGCACAGTACAACTACGGATGGGACTGGGGGCCGATCTTGATTACTTGTGGCATATTCAGACCCATTGAACTTATAACAGCAAGAGAAAATATGCGTTTAAAGGATGTTACGGTGAAGTACGAAGTTGCTGATATCTCCCAGCAGTTGGTGAATTTCCATGTTGTAACACAGATCCGTGGAACAGCTGAGGTTGGAATTTGTAATGAAATCAGAGATGGTGATGAAGTTCTATGGTCTGAGAGTTCGATGTGCAACAAATCCATTCTTCGTACCAAAATGAGCTCTTTGAAAGTGAAACTGTGGTATCCCTTCACTCATGGAGATCCTCATACTTACAAGCTCATTACCACCATGACATTAGGTTCTGTGGTTGAACGAAAAGTGCAAACAATTGGATTCAAGAAAGCTGAATTGATTCAAGAACCGTTACTCAGTGAAGAAGGCCAATCATATTATTTCAAAATCAATGACGTTCCGGTGTATATTAACGGATCGAATTGGATCCCTGCGCATTCGTTTCCTTCACAAGTCACTAAACAAGATTATCAAGACTGGATAAAAATCTTGAAAATTGGGAATCAGAACATGTTGAGAATATGGGGTGGAGGGCTCTATGAATCTGATGATCTTTATGAAGCTGCTGATGCTGCTGGAATAATGATATATCAAGATTTCTGCTTTGCATGTGGTCAATATCCCGATGACGAGGGATTTGTTCGAAGTTTTTCCTTGGAAGTCATTGATAACATTGAGAGACTGAGAGATCATCCTTCATTGACAATATTAGCAGGGAATAACGAGGATTATGTCGCTGCTGATGAACTTGGATTCAAAGATCAATTCTATGCTAAACGAATCTATGAAAAAATCATACCTGAGATTCTTTCGAGCACTTTATCATCAAAGGTCCCATATGTTTACGGGTCTCCTTATAAAAGTGGAGGTGTTCCCTACTCAAATCTAACAACTGGTGATAATCATCAATGGAACGTGTGGCATGGAAAAGAATTACCATATCAGAAATGGTCAACATTAGTAGGAAGGTTCACATCAGAATTTGGAATGCTGGCACTTCCAAATATCCGGACTTATAGAGACTGTATTGATGACGAAGATGAGTTATTCCCGCAATCGAGGTCGATAGAAATGCATAACAAAGCTGCTGGATTTGAGTCAAAATTGACCAAATATGTATATGAAAATTTGAGAGTGAGATATTTTGATTTACAGCATTGGATATATTATACGCAGGTTGTTCAATCTGAATGTCTAAAATATGCCTTGACATCAATAAGAAGGAAATGGGGCAAAAACGGTGATAGACTTTCAGGGGGGCATTTAGTTTGGCAAATTAATGATACTTATCCAGTTGCGTCATGGTCCTTAGTTGATCATTATAAACGTCCAAAACTTGGATATTATACTAGTAAAAGGTATTCAGAGCCTATTACAGTTGGTATATCAAGAAAGATTTTTGCTGAGGATTCTTCGATCCCTACAAATAGTGATTTATGGAAGATCTCACCCAAGAATGCCAGTTTTGATACTTGGATATCAAATCTATCCAATATTGAATTTGCTGGGGAACTGATCATAAGTTATTTCGTGATCAGTACTAGTAAAGTAGTGAGTACATTTTCTAGATCAGTTCAGGTGAAGGCAAACTCCACAACTGAATTGATTCAAGGTTGTATGCTTCCTTCTAATCATGATGACATTGTTGTCACTGTCCAGCTTTGCAACGACCAAAAGGAAACGATATTTATAGATTTTGATTGGCCTCAGCCGTTGAAGTATCTCAAGTTTCACAAAGATACCAATGCTAACGCTAAAATTGTTGATGGATCTATCGAAGTCTCAACAAACTATGTTATTAAGGCAGTCAGTATTGAGATTGATGGAAAGCCCGGCTTATTTTTGACTGATAATGGGTTTGATATGTTCCCTGGAATGATTGTACAAGTCAGAGCAGAGGAGCCCTTGAAGCTTGAGGATAAAATTAAAATCAATTTTTACAGATAATTTCAGTATATATTCAAATATTATAAGTTATGATCATTTATATTGCTTAAATATTCCGAGCTTTTTCAATCTATTACTTGACTTATTGAATTGTAGCTCCAGATTGTTTGATTAATGTCATATAATGGAAGAATAGCTCTAAACTGATCTAGCAGGGCTTTCTAAGTCATTGAGTAAGAGCTAATATTCCATACAGCTTGTAAAGCCGGACCCCCTGAAAAATATACCACAGTACTAAAATATAATTAGATTATCAACATAGTTAAAGGGATCATATAAAAAAACACAATCATAAAAATGGGTCCCTTTACCAAGACAGTGCTCTAATGTACTATAATATTTCAGCATCATCAAAAGCTAGCTTTCCCAGATTTTTTATGTTTCTTTTCTATTATTCTACTGCATTTCTCTTGACGCGTTGACGCGCATGACCCTGCATTTACCGTTTTTTTTTTTTGGTGACACTTTTCCTCGGAAGTTTATTAGCAATCTCAATCTGCAGATGCATATCTGTTCAGAGAACCACCTAGAGCTGTGGCAGTACTGGCTATTTATGTCTACAAGACATAAGTATTAACTCAGCCGATTGGTAAGTTGAGGGGACTCTTCGACTGACTGGCTTGGTATCTTGTATGACTTCGTTACTACAATTTTTCACACAAATCAAGCTTCAAAACAGAATAACTTTCGAGTTTTATCAGTGTTTGAATTGACACAGCTCTTGAAAGTGGCGCTCGCGAGATTTACGGGCTATACAGGACAAGTTACTTCAATTTGTTTCATGGTCTCAGACCGGAGACACTTTCGTCTTCACAATACATAGCTAACGGTCCTGTCCGAAGATTTCAATGTATTCGAGATTTTGCAGCGAGATATCTCGGAACCTCTCGATCAAATACACTTTGACTAGGGGATGATGTTACTAGTGTCGATTTTTCTCTTGGTTCGTTTTGTGTGATATAACCCTGAGAGCTTTTGTGGAGAACTAGCTACTCCCAATGTGATCATCATCCGTTGATCAATGATCTTGAAACTGCAATAAGAGCTATCCAGAGCAGAAGAGGTCCAATGAAAAGATAGCAATACATAAACACTTAACAAGCCAACGATGCACTGCAACGCCCTCTGCCCTGGGCTATTATAACATCGGAAAATTACGAACTTGGTTCTCCACAAAACTTGAATGTTGATCTATTAAGCGCTGTACATTTCTCCGTGTACTTGAGCAGATTTTGTAAAGTCATCAGCCCTTGGAATAATATGCGGGTGATACAGTATGAACACTAGTTATTGGTTCAGTAAAAATTTCCTGAGTTTTACGGCTTTGCTGCTCGGTCGTGATGGATATTATTACTACGGAGTTAAAAGGGATTGTGGTCAATTTCTATTTCATGTTCACCTCATTTGAAATGCGCTATTTACGAAGTCCCGAGAGCCGTAACTTATTGTCCATTATCCCTGATTAATTTAGCGTAGTCAACTTGAGCCCCTAGCTGTGATGAAATTCCCCATCTTGGTCATGCATAAGTGTCTATATACTGCTTCGGTTCTGGCTTGGAATTGCTAAATACCAATACCTCCTTAGCCGTGACGTAAACACCGTTAAGCTTCTGCAAGATCAATTTGAGATCTCATTATTTAAGAAGCCAGCTCCCTCTTAGTTTTCTTTTATTTCTGTTCTTCATGAATACCCTACAACAAATTAATTACAATGAGATTCGTTTCGAAAACCTTGCCGGTGTTTATCTTGACGCAACTTTTCTTCTCTGTTGATGCAGCAAGCATTTATTCCGAGATCTCAAGTTTATTTTCCGGGATCGAATCAGAACTCGAAAACACTAATGAATATGATGTGCAATCGTTTGTTGACTCTGTGCTCGCTCTATTGGGCTCTGCTGTGGGTGACTACTTGGACTTTGAAATTATAGGACCTATCGCACCACACCTCTCATTGGAGTTGAATTTAGCTTCCATTTCTGCACTGTGCGATGATATGCCGAATTATAATACAGAATTTGAAGATGAAGTTAGTGGAGTCGATTCGTCAAAGATACGTTGGATGTTTGAAGCTGAAAACAGAACAAGTGACGATCCTGTGATCCTTTACGCTCATGGAGGTGGTTACGTTTTCGGTATGTTCCCAAACTTCCCAAATTTTTGGAGATTGGTCTATAATTCCTTGGAAACTGATCGCCTTTCATTGTTGATGCTGGACTATGACCTTGCACCAGATAGCAAGTATCCTACACAGTTAGACCAAATGACTAGTTTGTACTCTCAGCTTGCCGAATCCTCCAACAATATTATTCTTGCTGGGGACTCTGCAGGTGGACATCTTGTTGTTTCTTATTTGAAAACCCGTTCCGAAGAAGAGCAAAGCACTGTTTCTCCAGCTGCTACTATCTTGCTTTCACCTTGGTTGGATATTGACCCAACTGAAACTGGTACTTTTGCATCCAACAAGGGTAAGGATATTCTTACGGCTTATGGTCTTTATACTATGGGCAAGGCCTTTGCCAATAGTGCAGAAGAACAAAACTCTACTGCCCAGAACCCATACAAGGATGACAGCGTGGATTGGCCATCAATCATACCAGACAACGTGTTTGTCAGCCGTGGTGGGAATGAAGTGCTCCGTGGCTCCATTGAATCATGGACTGAGCTAGCCAACTTGACTGATAGTGAATGGAATTACCTCTGCCCTGATGAAATCCATGATTCTGGTGTATTTGAGGTTTCCGGTGGTGCTGTCTCCGATAAGCTAGTTGAGTTCTTGGGCGCTATCCTTTGAGCCCATTTTTACTGTCTACTACGCTCGTATTTATTCTGACGAATTGAGTTTTACGCTAAAACTTCGTATCCGTAGCCTTACCTCTTCATTTGAGGTTTTCTTTGGGGTTAATCTAGTCCGTTCTTCGTCTTCGATGCAGTACGTGCATACGTGCATATATTTGCGCAAACTTAAAACACTAAGGGCACAAATCGCGTTTTTTTTGTATGGTAAAAATTCCGATTCGCGGGTTCACCGAACTTTCGAGTTTTTTTTGAAAGGGCAATTTTCGAAGAAAATAGTTCTCCTGAAACTAGAGGTTTCGATTTTGAAGTCTTGAGTTTCGAAATATATGGACACGAATGGAAATTAATTGGGACGGACAAATTTGAC